>OY723399.1:28497911-28778964 GCA_963210345.1 Inga oerstediana
TACTTAAAACTACATTGTTTTGGGTGTTAAATGGCGAGGCTCATTAACTTGTTTTTTCCCCCTCAAAATACTAAGTGCTGAATATACTAAAAATAATTAATTTAAAAAATTGAGTGTTGCTAGAAAAATACTTCATGTGCAACTCGCCAAATACTAAATACTAGTGAAAAAATATTATATATTACAGAGTGGACAAAAAATTATTTTAAGTTATTAGGTGCTACTGAAAAAATACTTCAAGGTACTAAATATTATTTTGGAAAAAAAAAAATTGATGAGCCTCACTATTTAACACCCAAAACAATGTAGTTTTGGGTAATGCAGAGGCAAAGGGTGGTAATAGTAAGGGAGAAAAGCTGGATCCGTATAAGCATTGCTATCGTCATTTGACCAACTATATTTCTTAGAAATTAAGCTTCGTACAGATTTAATTTTAATTATAATTATGATAACTCTTTAAATCATGGGGGCCAACTAATAATTTATGGATATAAAATATTGATATTGAATTATAAAAGAGAGAGATATAATTATGACAAAACAATTATGATGGATAAAAAATAGTTATAAATATGGATATTGATATTTGTTGGTGTCAAAGTAAACGGAATACACTAATAGCATTAGTATAAATATAACTATTTTCTCAAAAAATGATTGCTCACGGAACAGTTTTTAACGACATTACTGTAAGTATTATAGAAGATATAGACAAATAAAGATGTCACCAGCAAAATAATCTAATTTGAACCTCCATTTTATCATACTATATTCTATTTTTAACCCAAAGTATGATTTTGTCACAAGTCAGCTCAAGATTTATTCTATACAACAACATGCTCGAAGAAACCTCACAGCAGGGCTCTTGATTTTATGCCTTTCACTTGAACCATTACTGTCTTCGTGGCAAACATCCTATTTTGTATTTTTTGTAAGGGGCTTAATGAACAGATAATTTTTGTTTTTGTTAATTTAATGTGTGTTTGGAATAGCGATTAAAACTTTCAAAAATAACTTTTCAATCATAATTTATAGTATGTGAGAGAAATTTTATCTTGATTTATGTTAAAAAAAAAAAAAACACTTACAAGCTTCTTAAAAATGATTCCAAACATGAGCAGATAATTGCACGTATAAGTTGTCTCCATACTACATAAAATTATAATTAATAATTAATTAATTCAAAAAGAACCACAGGTTGAGATAATATACACAAGTACATGTGTGCGCGCGAGATCAAAACTGAGGAGAGGGACTGTGACATTGAACATTGAAGTGATGGTGGAATTGGGAGGGAAGGGCCAAAGAGAAGCCTTATCGTCCCACCATTTATGAGCTTCTTCTCTTTCTCTCTCTCTTAAGATCATATCAGAGCCGAGACACCGGGTAAGTAAGCAAAGCAGGCACAGAGAATATGAGAGAGAGAGAGAGAGAGAGAGAGAGAGAGGGATGAGTGTGTTTGAGGTTGTGGGGAGAGAGTGTGGTTGTAAGGTCTCTGAATTGAAGAAGCTTTGTCTCTCTTTCTCCTCAAATTGATGGGACATTAAATGCAGAGCCACCCTCCATTAATGACCCTCTACATATTGACAGGCCCTCTCATTAATCCCCCCCATTAATTCCTATTTCTCTCTTTCCTTTCCCCCTGACCCCACTCTCTCTCCTCCCTCCCTCCGCCACCCCTCACCGTCTCCGACCATCTCTCCACCAATCATCTCTTTCCACGTATCCCCACTCCCCGCCAAAAATATTCCCCACTTCCGTTTTTTTTTGGGCTCCCTTATCTCCTGCTGTATCTCTCCGGTGACAGCAATGCCTCCGGGTCGCCGCACCTCAGGCGGCTCGACGAGAAAGCTGCTGCTCCCGTCGCCGCCATCGCCGCCGACGACCTCAGGAACATCGGGCTTGCTATTGACTTGCTTCTCCGAGACGAGCTTCCTCCTCCTCCTCCTCCGTTAAATGACCTCATGCTTGACTCCGACAGAGGGAAGAACCCTCGTCTCCGGAAGAACGGCGACTTCATCCCTCTGTAGTATCTGGACGAGAACACTCTCGACTTTCCCAACGATCCGAACGGTGATGGCCTTTTGCTCCAGAAGCTGCTGCTGCTTCCTCTTCGGTGGTACCGCCACGGCGACGCCGTCGCCGGCTCCATCACCATTCTCTCCGACGCCAAGCTCCGTTCGAATCCGAATGAGTAGGACCGCTTCAGGAGGAAATCACGACCGCCGTTGAAACGATCGTCCTCCGGATTCGCGTGGTTCGTTCTCGGCGATTGCTCTTCGTTGCACGGAGTGATCTCCGACACCAGAGAATGAGCCACCGGCGGTGGAGCTTCGACCAGAGGGTCCATACTTAATCTATGCAAAATCGTGTCGTCGTCGAGGCTCGGCCGAATCCTCGCCGCCATCATTGGTGTGAACGGGGACTCCGTGCACAGAACTCCGGCGCGGCAGAGTGGGCAATTGGCGTGCGACCTGAGCCAAACGTCGATACAATCGAGGTGAAAAGTGTGAGAACAAAACGGCAGCGTTCGGACGTACTCATCATCTTCGAATTCCAACAAACAAACCGCGCAATCACGTCGAGACTCTTCGAATTGATCCTTCGATTTGGCGGTGTAGAGGGAAAAAGGTATGGTCTTGATGATGGACTCGTCGAGGCCATAAGGGGAGAGCATGTAAGGGCCATCAATTGGCTCAAAAGGAGAATCATAAGGAAGTGAGTCGAGGTCGCCGGCTGAGGACGGGAGGTAGGAACGTCGCCTACGGCGGCGCCACCGTCGAGAGAGGCGGGTTATCGGAGGCATGAGGTGGCGGGAGATGAGGCGGGAATAGGTGACGACGAGGAAGGCGGCGGCAACAACGACCACCATTGCAATCAGAGGTGGACTGAAGTCAACCGACAGCTTTGAGGGCGGGGGTGATTCTTTGCTGACAGGTACCGGAAGCAGAGTCGGGGCAGGGATGGCCGGAGACGGTGCCGGAGAAGGAGATGGGGCCAAATGGTGGAAGCGCAGATGATGGGGTGGCTGAGAAGGAGCTGAAGAAGAAGAAGACGACGACCACGACGGGGCAATCATCATCATCATGAGAATGATCATGGAGTTTCTGAGAGAGGTAAGAAATAGGGTTTTGATTCTTTTAAGGGTAATAGAAACAGAGAGAGATAAAAGAGAGACACTGTAGATCTTGGTTCGTTCGTTTAATGCAAAAGTTGACTGAAAGTGTTTATTTTGCTTTCTCTGTTTTTTTTCTTATTTTTTTCCCTTCCGTCTTAATCTGATTCTTCAGGTTGTACAGTGCGTGGCGAAGAGAGAGAGAGGAGGCTATGTAGGACTGTGAAAGACACGTCAACTTTGGTGAATTTAAGGCGAGGAGCTTTTTTGCAGTGGGGAGAATACCAATTTTCCAAGGAATTTAAGCCAAATACACGTCATTGATGATGGTACAGTGCTAAATTATTCATTTATTTAATTTCCGTCCCCTAATAGTGGTATTAAATATTTATTTCCTTTGACCCTTTCATTAATGACTGACCCTGTCCACAAGCGCTAAATCACCTCATTGGTCAGTCTTGTGGGTATGGTCAGTCTTGTTGGTAATCACCATTGCAAGCTTCGCCACACCTTCAACGCCCCATTTAATGAGAATTAGCATTTTTAAATATTATTAATATCTTCTTAATCAGTCAAGCATGTTGAGGACTAGTAAGTGAAGTTTTGAAACTACTCTGTATGGTTTAAACAAAGTTTTAACAAAATTAATACTATACTAATTGGGTGCCAGATGTAAACAGTAAGCACAATTAAAAAATTATATAGAAGGGAGTTGAATATTGGTCCATCAGAGTTTGAGATCTGTTTTCATTGGACATTGGATTGAAAATTGAAAATCCATTGGCTGAAAAGAAAAGTGACTGATCCAATAGCAATCCAAATCAAGTGAAGCAGAAGTGGCTCTATGTGGGGAAATCAGCTTTCTAGGAAAAGCAATGGGAGAATTGAGGTGGACAGCAAGCCAAGCTGAGAAAGCATGGAATCATCCATGCTAATTTTAATCAAAATGCAAAATCAAGTAAATCAAAAAAGGACATAATAAAGGCAATTTCATCCGAACTGTTCAAAATTTGGAATGCAATGAATCATAAATAGCTTTATTGCCAATTCAATCATCCAAACTCACCCACTAAAATACTCTTTCGGATCTAAATATGGTGTTGTACAGAAATATTTTAGGATGATCAGGTCATATTTGTTATAATTAAATATAATTTATCTCGTTTTCTTATTCCACCCAACTTAATTAAAGCAATACTCGTGTTAAGTTAAGGATCAGATAAGCATCAAGAAGCCAAAACAGCCTTCCAGTTCCCTTTAAAGGTGTTGGTGTGAAGTAAGAACAAAACTCAATGATGGTAACACGGACTTATAGATTGACCCGCAGTCGCATACTCCAAACACCTGATTTTGCTGTGCTTGTTTGCAAGTGTGATTGTGTGTTTCTTAATCAGGAAAAAAAAAAAAAAACAAAACAAAAGACAACAACAAATGGAAATCTGATTGTATTTCTAAGCGTTTCGGTGCTCGTTTGAGATAGTTTATTTTTGGGTAATAAGTGCTTATAAATCATAATTACGGTATACGAAATAAGTATGTAAGAGGAGTTTTATCTCGACTTATGTGATAAGTGTTTATTGACCCCAAAAAGCAATACCAAACATACATTAATACAATGCACATGAGACTGATTGTACATGCACCAAACCTTTAGAAATACATGCACCCTCATCTAATATTCTACCATAACTCATCTTGACCCAAAAAAATTTAAGAAATTAATCATTACTCCCTCCTGTTTTTATTATAACAAACAACCGCTGCACATAGTCCGTTTCTTTTTATAAAAAACATTTAAAAAGTGTCTTATTTACTTGTTATTTTCTCATTTGCCCTTAGTTAATTACCTATTTAATGTCATTATAATAAGTTTTCACAGCCCCAATATAATAATTCACTCTCTTATACAATCACTCTCTTTCTCCATGGCACACTCCTTCTCTTATACAATCATTTTTATTATAGTACTTCTACCATATTTATTTTCGTATTCTTTCTCTTTTACATTCCTTTTTATTATAATAATTGTTGTATTCTCTTTCTCATTCCCTATGTCCCCATAAATAAGGATATTTTAGTTAAAAAGGATTAAAAGATTTTAATTAATTTTTTTATACTTTTATCTTCCATTAAGAGCTAAATTAGGCTCAACCTACCCCCTTTTAGTCTCATGGTTACCAAGTATTTTTCCACTCTGGGATGTATTAAAAAATCAATTACTTGCAATCACTCTGATATCGTACTTTTACCATTGAACTCAAGATTTGATATGATGGTCAAGTGTGAGTTGGGTTTCTACGATTGGTGATTGAAGTTTATAGGACTTCAATCCCATTCCTCTTGGTGTTTTTAACACCAAATCCCTTGTCAGACCTTTCATCAAAGGATCTGCAAGATTTACTTCAGATCTTATATAGCTAATGAAAATTACTCCATTCAAAATCAAATCTTTCACATAGCTATGTCTTAAGTTAATATATCACAAATTTCCATTATAAACTTGGCTATAAGTTCTTGTAAGAACAAACTAACTATCACAATGGATAGATATTAGTGCTATTGGCTTGGACCATATAGGAATTTTAAGTAACAAATTTCTTAACCATTATTCTTCCTTGCTACTTGCAGCCAATGCTATAAACTCAGAGTCCATGGCAAAATATGTTATACAAGTTTGTTTTTTTGACCCCATGAAATAGCACCCTCACCAATGGTGTAGACCCATCCCACTTATGGATGCATGATCCTCTAAGCAAGTTATCCAACTAGCATATATATATATATATATCTTTACACAATTGAAAGATTACCACTATAAGTCAAACTATAGTTAATTGTTCCTTTTAAGTACTTTAGAATTCTTTCCATAGTGTGCCAGTGTGTCATGCTTGGATTGCTTATGTACTTAATCTTCCTGCAGCATATGCTATGTCTAGTCTTATACATGTCATAGCATACATCAAGCATCCATTCACTTTTGAATATTTGTGTTGTCTCATAGGACAACTTTTTTTTGGTACTAACTTTATATTAGAATCAAATGAGGTAGAAATAGGACAACAATTATAACAATCAAATTATAAGCATGTCAGCAACAACTCATGACTCATTTTCTATTATTAAAATTACCATAGCCAAACATGTAAATAGAATTTATAATTTTATCCTTTCCTCTTTTCTCCAAGATCTTATAAGACTGTTCTTCCTCCACCACATGTACCTTGTTATGATTATTTGTGCCTTTTGTATCATATATCATTAACCATAATTCTCTTCTAAGAAAATAATTCCCTAATTGCTTAAGAGAGATTTACTTTTTATGTTCAAGACTTTGTTAAGTCTTTCCTTAAAGGAGGAAGTGTTATCTATGATGGATGAAACAAAATAAATTCATCCACATGCATGTTAAGTTGTTTGAAACTATTCAAACTATGTTCAATTCATGCATTTATTCTATAACACATTTCCATCGATCATTCCAATTTAAATCAGAACACAACATGATAATTATCAACTTAGTAAATTTAAAATACATTATACTACCTCTGGTCCTAAATATAGGACATAGTTTGTAGTGCAATTGCACTACAAACTATGTCCTATATTTAGGACCGGAGGGAGTACTTCTTATCACTTTCTAATCATGATTAAAATTTCATGTTTCCACAAGCAATAAACCACATAATCTAAGGTAAAATAATTGCATCAACCAGATCATGAATAAATCTCATGAATCTATGAACTATATTCAATAAAGAAAGGCAAATAGATACTTATCTCTCTCCTTTGCCATTAACCAAGTGAATTCAAAATGATTCCTATGTGAAGTTCCCGGATCAAACCATCCATTTCTTCTAGTAAGCAAAAATGGTGTCGTCTCAAAAAGTTGCCGCTATCAAATATTTCTAACTTGACAAATTTGTAGTCTACTTCTTCAAAGACGCCATTTGTATTCACGGAATTAAGCCTAAAGATTGTTGGAGGTGCTGGATCTTTGAGGAGTAGAAGAAGAAGATATGAACAAGAAAGTAGTGCACAATGGCTTTAAGGCGTGTGCAACACTTTCTTTTAAACTTAATTTTTCCCCACCTAAACCTATCTTATAGGGTGCAATTTGGATTGACAGGCAATTTCCTGTAGGATACAACGAAGACTCTTGAGTATGAATTGCACTCCTAATACTCAAGCAAGACATTAATGGCTTTTACAAAATGATAATTTGATTTTATTTTTTTGTGCACTCAAAGACAAAGATAATGAATTTGATATTTTGTTGTTGTGCGTTTCTGAAGTTGTATTGTGTTGTTTGTCACAAATGAAGTGATGGTGCAAGATATTTATAGACCATGAAGTAATGTTTTGAAGTGGTACCTCTTGAAGCAACACCTTATCAATTAAAAGTTATAACCATATGTTAGATTCATGAACCCTCATGAATTAACATAACTTCAATAATCAATAGTTATTTAAAATAACTCTTCATTAAAGAGTTACACCTTTATAGGATGTAGGGTTTTCTTAAAAATCAACACAACCTTCTACCAAATAATAGTTATCATGCATTTTCGTAGTTATCTTTAGAAACTAAAAGAACATGACATTGATGACCTTTAGTGTTATAACTTTCTATATAACCATTCATATAAATTCCTTAATTTAATGAACATGACTTTACAACTGAGCACACATCTTCATTTTAAAATATTCCAACATTTATCTGAGAGCCATCACCAACTTCCCAACACAAGTGATCAAGAATGAGCCGTCTAACCCCAAAACTATCTTTCCAAAGCTTTGATTGCATGACTGTTGGCAAAAGCTTTGATTGGTCATGTCATGAAAGGATTAACTTTTTTCACTAGAATGAGCCCCTTATAATCAAAGTACTACAAGATCTACACTCAAACGCTGCTTGTATGTCCAAATCACAACATGGCACAAGCAGAAACAACAAACAACCTGAAGCCCAAAAAAGTTAAAAAAAAAAAAAAAACAACAACAACAACAGTGGGCATAAGCGAACCTAAAGTCTGGAGAGGTGAGGATGACGAGTGATGAAACTAAAAAGACCATGGAGGAGGAGGAGGAGGAGGCACACGAGTCACGAACACCAGATCTGATCTAGCCAGAGGCTCAGATGTGGAGGTGAGCTTGTGGTAGAAGAGAGGACTTGAGTTAGGCCCATACTTCATGGGCTCTTGAGAGGGGATAAAATTAAAAACACGGGCCCTATTTGTTTTGTTTTGAAGGAGCCAGAATCTAACATTCTCAATCAAGGGTTTAAGCATTATGCTTCTGCAGAGACGATTCCTGTTCCCAGGAATATTCAAGCAGCTCAAGTCTCATGCGCCTTGCGCGGCGCTTGCGTCGTTGTAATTCGAGCTATCTCGTCGTCGACAAGAACGAGCTCAAGCTTGACTTTTAGATTCTGATTCCACCCTCCTTCCTTAGGTAATGAAGCAGATTTAATTTCACGCAGTTACTGTAACATTTTCATGATTTCGTAATTCATCAATATGTAAACGGACTGGGTTGCTACTTTCTTTAGTCCCTCTAATCCATGTTCGTCGTTTTGTATAATTAGATTAATTGAGGTCACTAGCATGATGCAAATCTTTGTTTGGACTGTCAGGTACTTCTTTCCGAACGAAATTACTCACCCCAATCCTTGCCCTCTCTGATAAACTCTTCACGCAGGTTCACATCTTATGTCTTATATTACCCTCTTTCTTTTACAAGGGGCATTTCAATTGACACTTGGTTTATTTTCTGTGTTGAGTTTACAATCACATTCCTGTCATGGCGGTTCAACTCCTTAAGCGTTTTCCCTTCACATCCCAAGCTCGCAAATCCTCGTCTCTCTTCTGTTACTCTTCATCAACACCTTCCTCCGGTGAGGCCTCCACCACTCAAAGTGCCGTGACCACCGCCGTTTCTATCCTCAACCACCACCGTTCCAAGTCTCGCTGGAGCTACCTCCGTTCTCTCTACCCCGATGGCTTCGATCCTGACGATTTTTCTCAAATCACCCTCCACCTTAGGAATAGACCCCATCTCGCATTCCAGTTTTTCCGCTTTAGCAGATCCCTCTGCAAACACAACCTCGCGTCTTATTCCACCATCATCCACATTCTTGCTCGTGGCCGTCTCAAGTCGCATGCTCAGGACGTCATTCGGATGGCTATTCGAGCGTTGGCATTGCAGGAGGAGGATGATGAAAATAATCCCAGGTCAGCACCATTAAAGGTATTCGAGAATCTTGTGAAGACTTATAAAGATTGTGGTTCTGCTCCATTTGTGTTTGATTTGTTGATCAAAGCTTGTTTGGGATCAAAAAGAATTGACCCTTCAATTGAAATCATGAGATTGTTACAGTCCCGTGGGATTAACCTGAATGTCAGTACCTTGAATTCTCTGATTTACTGTGTTTGCCAATGTCGAGGGATTGAAGCAGGATATGAAACTTACAGAGAGGCCTTTTGGTTAGATGAGGAAAGCGAGAAAGATATGAAGAGGGATGTTAGAGTTTTCCCAAATGTGCATACTTATAACACATTAATGTTATGCTGTTATCAAAGCGGTTTGATTGAGAAGGCGAAAAAGATTTGGGACGAAATGGTAGAATTGAACTGTGTTCCCAATGCTTATAGCTATAGTGTATTGATGATGGCTGCATTTTGTGAAGAAGGGAAAATGGAAGACGCTGAGAAGTTGTGGCAAGAAATGAGAACTAAAGACTTGGAGCCTGATGTAGTGAGTTATGAAACCATGATTGTTGGATTTTGCAAGGCTGGAAATGTTGGGAGGGCTGAAGAATTTTACAGAGAAATGGCAGTGAAAGGTATAGAAGGTACATGTGCAACTTATGAGCACATCATCAAAGGATACTGTGATATAGGAGACAGTGATTCGGCTATTCTTGTTTATAAGGATATGTGGAGGAAGGGTTTTAAACCAGAGGCTTTAACCCTTGATTTGATGATTAGGTTGCTTTGTGATAATGGTAGGGTTGATGAGGCAGCGAAGTTTCTGAGGAATGGAATGGATAAACTTGATTTGTTTCCCAAGGGAACGAGTTATGAGGCCATGATAAAGAGGCTATGTTATGAGGGAAGAATGGAAGAAGCATTGAAGCTTCAGGCAGAGATGATAGGAAAAGGTTTTGAATTAAATTCAGAGATATATAACGCTTTCATTGATGGGTATATGAGACAGGGGAATGAGGAAATGGCTGGAGCTTTAAGGAAAGAGATGTTGCAAATTCAGATGCGTAGCTAAGTGAGTACTGATAATTATGGTTTGTCTTTGAAAGTGAAGATTGGTTGCAATGGAAGGCTGGTCGGTCTTGTGGCATGTTATGCTGAACTTATGTTTCCCTCAATAATTTATCCGGAAAAAATGCACACCAAAGAGAGTGGAACTCTTAATATGTGAGACAATATAAAATGATTTGAGGATAACAGAGGGTGGTAGCCGGTTAAGCAGGAGGAATATTAAAAGAACCAAACGAGTCTATGATTTTCTTTATGATTTTAACTAGCATTATAAATTTTGACTCAAAAAATTAGCATCCTTAATATTTTTTTAAATATATAATTTATAATAGACCAAACAATCCCAAATAAATAAAAGAAAGTGAATCAGTATTTGTGTAGATCGTTTCTTCTCACACCACTCTCCAATTAGGAGTAAACATCAATCTTACTTCAAGACTGAGGGTGTTGTACAAGCCACTGTTATAAAGAATTTTATAATAATATTTGATTAACTGTTTTAGGTTGCCCTTCTCCGAATGGTTATTACTTGGACAGGAATTGAGAGAGGATGATGGAGAACACTCTTCAAATGTTTACAAAAAAAAAAAAAAAAAAAATTCCTGTAATGTTCAATTTTCACTTGTGAGTGAAGGTCAAAATTTTTTTTGACTTCTGAGTCACCGACTAACTCGTAAGTTACAAATACACCGAAATTCTAACAGCTTCAACATTCTCATGTAATGAAAAAAAACAGCTACCACTTGCTTAAGTTAAAAGATGTTGTTCGTTATAATCCTGGGATTTGGTCTTTTATAAATTACAAAAGGTATTGTAACCATTTTTGTCATAAGATTCTTATAATTAATCTACATTGCTTTCTGAACTTTTTTCTCATAAGATTCTTTGCTATAGATAATTAATCAATATTGCTTTCTTAATAAAACTAGTTTGTACTCCCCCGTGCGTGCGTTGCACGGAATGCTTGTACTTAAAGAACATTTAAATGCTTAATTATATCATTTTCTTGAATATAAATCATTGTCTTTCATACTATATCATTGATAACATAAGTAGTATGGAACAACACTATGATATTAGTACCACCACCACTAATTAACATTTCTCAATAAGTAACATAAGGTTTATCAAGAAAAGGCAATAAAGCCTATGTTAACGTGTGCTTCCCCTGCATTGTATGAAAAACTTATAAATATGGAGTTTTTATATTTTCGTTACCATTAAACAAACAATTCTCACATAAATATAATTAAGCTCCATTAAAATGAGGCCCAATTTTATAATACATAATTAGGTAATAGATAATGTACTCCCAATAACCTCCAATTGATAAACTAACAGGATCATGCTGTCCATTGGCAAATACTTCTCAAACATGAGCAAAGGCTACGTATCCATTATAAGCTTCCTAAAGTTGCACTAATGCTAAACAAAACAAAGAATTAATACCTTTGTATCACTCGAATAGGTAGTCAGATTGGTGTAATTGACCAAAAAAATATGATTTTAGCCACTACAATCATTTACCTAAAGTCTTTATTACTAAAATCATTCAGAAATTCAGGGAAGATGAAAGACCAAATTCCTATTTCTTTTAATTTGACCTACTAAAATAGAAACACCTTCCATTCATGACATTTCATACACATCCAGTATCATATAGGAATCACTTGTAAATAAGAAATATAAAAAACATACGGATACCATTAACTTGGGGGAAAATTCTTTATCTAAAATTTGCAAATTTGCATTTTTTACTGGCTCAATCTCAAAAGTAGTACTTAGATGAGTAGAGGAAGAAATTTCATTGACATTAGAGTAAAAATATGCCTAAATGAATCTTTTCAGAGGTGAGGATGATATACTTCTATTAGGGCAAGAAGGTTGCAACTCTTCATCAAATGCTTGCTTATTAGGTAGCAAATACAATTTTTGCATGTAGGCAAACAATTGAATACAAAGAAATAATTCCCCCTTCATATTGGAGTTGAAAGTATTAACACGCTAAATCACGAAGGACAAAAAAAAAAAAAAAAGAGGAGCGAACTAAACACACAACATCATCATAAAGACAGTTAGCCCTTACCTTCTCCATTATCATCTACATCCAACACCAAAACCTTATCATTCACGTTACTCTAATGGTGACCTTACTCTTATGGCAGCATGACAACATAGTTATGGATCATAACATCATCTAGAACTTAAAAAAAGGAGAGAAGTTAATGAAATTGCTTATCATTTCAAATTAGTTTGGTTGCTAGCAGAAAAGACCAATAATTAATTTGTTAAAATCATGCCTAATGCATTCAAAGTGATTCCATAATCTAACAATATTGACATTCAAGAAAGGTAATTTCTTTCATAAAGGCTTCTTTTTCTTGTCTTTTTCATAGGGGCAGAGCTATTAATTGCAAAATTTGACTATAGCCTATCTCTTTCTTCATTTTTGCTTTTATACCTTTCCCTGTGCTTTTCTCCTTCCTCAGCCTTATTGTTCTGCTTCTTTCTGCTTATATCGAATGGCTGACACCTTCACAATAAAACGAAACTATTTCGCTCCACTAATAAAAAGGAATGCATATTGTAATAATTTCATAATGTGATTAAATAAAAAAGTTTAAATTAGTGTTTTACCACATATTGAAGCGTTGAGTTAATATTAAAGTTACAAAACCTACAATATCATTCAATTCCTCCTTATTTAACTTCCGTGCTTCTAAGACTTCCAAGCCTAGCTGAAAAGAGGATGCTGGAAGGTCTTTAGTTAGACTTCAATCCTTTCCAATCAGGGGTAAGGTATGAAAAGTCAACTACTAACCTTTCTCCTAAAGCTACTAACTCTTAATCTCACTCCTGGCGTCTAACAAGAAGATAGGAGCTAGCAGGAAAGCTCTTTTGCCCCTTTATCCATAGATAAAGGAAAGTTCATCTACTTGTCTCTCTATCTCAGCCACGTACTCTTTCTTCCTCGCTCCAGATCTCTTCTCAGAAAGCCTGTTTGAATGGTTCTGCAAACAAATAAGTAAAAAGATTAAGGGACTTAAAGTCCTAACAAAAGCAAATACTTTTGTCTAGGACTTAAGAACAACACAATGAACTGACCTAGCAACTGCCATGACTAGCCAACCACGAAGTTGCTTACCCTATAGGTTCATTCCTTACCGAACTTACCGGCAAAGATCTCTCATATGTAGTTGGAATCCATCTCAAGCACCATACGAGTAAGCTACAAAGGAAAACATTTATGACACTGCGAAATACTATAGGATATGAACAACGACTTGACCAATTTTGAAATATAAGAAAATATAACCACTCACTGACTCATTGAAGACAACGATCTCATATCGGCAGAAAACCTTTGTCGGCAACTCATATTCAATTGTTTCATGAGGGTGTTAGATGGAAATGAACCTATCAGATTTAACAACAATGTTTGCATCATATTTCGTTTTTTTGGTTTATTTGATTTGATTTTTTTTTGTTTCAACGATTTCATTTAAATGAAGACAAACCCATTGGTTTTTTTTATTTTTTTTGTTTCAACGATTTTATTTAAATGAAGACAATCCCATTGGAACACTTTTTTTCTTTTATTTCTGTTTGTTTGTTTTTATTCATTTTACTAGCTGAAGGGAAGTTGTGACCCAATTGAATTAATTCACAAATTTTAGAGAATGATTTGAAGTTTGGGAAAATAATCAAAAGCATAGTTTGAAAAATATTTCCTTCTTTCCATTCAAAAAATATATATTTCTTTCATTACAGTTAAAGATGTCATTCACAAAATTCGTGAAAGTGTCAAGTTTATAAATGCTTCAAATGCAAGGCTGGAATCTTTTTGTGAAGTTGTGGAGTTAAAGGGTTTGAAAGAAAGGAAGCTTATTTTTGATTGTCTTGCAAGATGGAACTCTGCATTCTTGATGTTGACGATTGCAATAAAATTCAAGCATGCATTTTCTATTTATAATGAAAAAGAGCCCCATTATACTTACGCACCCAATCCTAAGCATTGGGAAAAGATTGAGAAGATTTGTCATCTCTTAGAAGTTTTTAATGATGCCACTCATGTCATCTCAGGTAGTGAATACCCTGCTTCTAATTTATATCTTGCTGAAGTTCTTCGGGTGAAACAAGTGATTGATGATGCAATGGTGTCTCTTGACTTGTTCATGTATGAGATGGCAAAGACTATGAAAGAAAAATTTGATAAATATTGGGGGGAATGCAACTTGTTGATGGCTATTGCAAGTGTTTTGGATCTAAGGATCAAATTTTTGGCTATTGAGATAAGCTTCCCATTAATATACATATCAGAAAATAAGGCTATTCGAAATGTGGAAAAGGTGAAAAATGCATTGGGGAAATTATATCTTGAGCATGTAGAGTTGCATTCCTCATTTTCTACATATAATGAAATCACTATTGATAGCATTGTTTTAACAGATACTAGTGTACAACAAAATGATAAAAGAATGCAACAAATGTTGAACATGATTCATCAAAGGCATTCGATTCCTCTTTCAAAATCAGAGTTGGAAACTTATCTTGCTGATGATCCTTATATTCCTTCTTCAGAATCTTCAACTTTTTGTGCTTTAGAGTGGTGGAAGAACAATAGTGCAAAGTTTAAAGTTTTATCGAGGATGACATCTAATATATTAGTTGTTCCTATCTCAACTGTGGCATCAGAATCCACATTTAGTGCTGGGGGCAAGGTGATTGATAAATATAATGCTAGATTAAATGAAGAATCTGTTGAAATTCTTTTATGTGGTGAGGATTGGTTTCGTCACAAATATTGATTGAAGAGAAAATTGAAGGTATAAATATAATATTATACATTTATTTATTTTTATATTTGTTGCATGTTAATTGAACTTGTATTGGGACTAGTTATTTATTTTAAATCAATTCTTTTATTGTGTAGGAGTCATCTGAACAAGAGGAGATTATACTGAAGCCTTAATATTGATGTTGATGTTAGTGTGCTGTTTAATTATATTTTTTATATACAATTTTCATTATGGTGATATTATCTTTTTATGATATTTTTATATATTGTATTGTGGATGTTGAATTTTTATGTTTATCATTATTGATATGAGTATATTTAATGTTGAATTATAATGGATATATTTTTCTATTACTAATAATTAGAATTATTTTAGTTTTATGTAGGATTAAACAGACTTTAAGCCTATTTAAAAGCTTACAATTTGTAAATATGGATTTGAAACCTATTAAAAGCCTAGGTATGGTCTTCAAGGCCTGCAATATGGGGCCTTTTTAAAGGCCTACAGTGTAAGTAGGCCTGTAAAAAGGCTTCAGGCTTAGCTAGGCCTCCCGTAGGTTTAGGCCTGAATCTAAAAAAAAGCATGCATGTAGGTTTAGGCCTAGGTTCAGGCTTCAGATTCCCATTACAGGCTCAAGCCTATTTAGCCAAAGGCTGGCTTGGCCTGGTCTATTTCCATGCCTAGCCAAGGGCCAACTCGTTTAAGTTTGTTATTATTATTTTTTTTTTGACTTGCTCGGTTGCCCTTGCTCGTGCCCCTCCCTAACCCTAAAATTGCCTGATTTTCCTCGGCCTCTCTCACTCTCACAGACTCACAGTCTCACTTCCTTTGTTTGACTTCAACTAGTCCTCAAACCCTTCCCTTCCTTGGTTCACCGCTCATTGTTCACATCTCTGACTTGACAAAGTCGAAGTCTCACTTGTTCTGTTCCTCTAACCCTCTCGAGTATCGGCCTCTCCTTCCTCCTAATTTGTTGACATGTCTCATTTGCATGATGTATGTTGTTTAGATCTTAATGTTAATAACATTTATGTGTTAAATTAAAACTTTAATTATTATAATTTATTAATTATATTTCTTTGAAAAAAATGTAAAAAAAATAGTTAAAGTTTCCTAACTTATGCTCACAGACCGGGTCTTGAAAAACAGTTGTTTTTCTTACCTCGGGCCTAAAAAGTGCCCTTGTAGGCCCTCACTAATTTCATACATCCGACTAACATCACATGGCAAGAACCACTATCTTTTGATATACTCCCTCCGGTCCTAAATATAAGACAGAGCTGACTTTTTTTTGGAGAGATTAAGGAAACTAAATAAGGTACTTAATTATATCATATGTTGTGTATCTTTAAATTATATATTAGTTTATTAATCAAACTAATTAGTTTTAAGAAAAAAAATAAAAATAAAAATATTCTAAAATAATTTAATTAACTTCCTTAATTTCTCCAAAAAAAATTAATTTTATCTTATATTTGGAACTAAAGGAGTATGATTTTAACTTTTTTAGTATTCAAACTATTTCTTACCAATACTCTTGTCTTTCTTTTACTTCTTCATTAGGTTCTATTACTGCATACAATATGCAAAACATTTTTTATTTAATTTCTTTTTTTCTTGCATAAAAAAAATCCTAATTACTTGAGTATAAATTGATATATACAGACGCACACGCCCCCCACCCCCGAAAAAGCATTTATCATCAATATTTTATCATCTGTTTTTTGATACCAACTACCAAGTGCCCCCTGCTGCCGTTTTTAATAGAACGAGTAAAAAAAAATTTCGGCAACTCTTTTATTCCAGCCTGCATAGTTTTTGAGGGATTAGAGATATGGTACGCTTCCAAGGGATAAAACTTGTGGCAGAGGCAAATGCTAAATGCATAAAGCGAGATATCAGTAATAATAAAATTAACTGATAAAATTTTATCAAAAAAGAATGAATCGCCAATAGTTTGAATTTATTTCAAGTTACCCCGTTTTTTGTTTGCCAACAAAGTAACTCAATTTATACAAAAAATTTATCTATTAAGTCACACTACCGTTTTCTTTTAATCAAAACCTAATTAAATCTGCTAAAAAAGGTTAACGACAAATCTTGTTCTCGATGAAGTGTGTAATCTAGCCCTATATGAAACGATACCATCTTAGTAAAAGCAGACAGCTGTGCATGAAGAAGCTCTTCATCCCGACTGATCACAGGAAAACCAGATTCACTAAATTTAATTGTCAAATAGCCACATCACGCAGCTGGCCACCTTAGTAAATGAAAATAGACATAATTGAATTCAAAACATATGATGGCTTACTCCAAAAATTCCCTCCACACCCCAAGTCAGCCCTTGTTCTCCGCAACACCACTGAACCTATTGAAACAGAATAAAGTTACATAAAACATTCCATGATTATCATTTCTCAGAAGCAAGAAGAAACATCCTCAAATGTGTACTAATTGAGACTAATAAATTTGAGCATTTAGATGCATTATCAATACATTCTTGAAACCTAGGCAGATGATGATGATGATGATGAAATAAAATACTTCTGAAACTAATCAAGCCACAAATTAGTAAGACTAAGACGTGGATACTGGCATACCAGAGTTAAATTGTCTCAAGTTGTGGAGGAAAACCAATCATTATGACCACATTTCCTAAATTTATTTTGTCTACTTTCCATGTGATCTCAGAGTTTATTCAAAATGACACATTCTCGTCCCTCCACAAATTGAGACAGACCAAACTCAGCTTACCACCCACTCCAAGCTCCCAAATGTACACATCATATCTCTCCAACCTACGTATGGACAAATTGACTGTGCAAGTCATATTGCGTAAAAGCAATCATATAAACCCAATCTAAAGGAATGCTCTTCTTCCTCACTGCAAATTCTAGATCGCATCAGCAGTTTTCAATACTATCCCTGCTGTTATTACTGAACGAGTAAAAGAAAATAATGGGACAATACAAGGCGGTTTGGGTGTTTTTTTCAGCATGGTGTTTGTTAGAGAGGGCCAGGATTGAGGTGGGAATGTTTAGTTGAGAGCTCCAGCAGTCTTGACAAAAACTATTTTCTACTCTGTTATGATTTTTTATTCCTATTTTCTGGTTCAGTTTCTTTCTAGCATGTAAACTGGAATCCACCATATCAAAAAATGACAGTAAAAAATTTGGATAAGTTACAGTCTTCAACTAAGATTTACCATATGAATCAATTTGTTGTCAGTGATCCCAATTCATCTATAAATATCATATGAATCTAGAATTTAAGATCGAATGAAGGACCTACCAGGGACATCACTAAAACGGAAGAACATCAATAAAAGAAAGCAAAGAAAGAAATCGGTCCGCGAAAAGCAGCGTACCAGTCCATGAATTACGAAATCGTGAAAAACAATGTAGAAATGAAGAGGTCATCTTCATCGGTTACACGACGAATGTCAAAACTCAAAAACAGATTCCTTAATTGAAAATTTTATAATCACTAGGACGAACATAATTTGCTTCGTTACCTGGGGATCAGAATCTAGAGTTCAAGCTTGAGCTCTTCCTTCTCACCGACGAGATAGTGGAGGACGTAAGGGGTGACTCGAACTACAACGACCCAGGCACCGAACATGGCGACGTGAGATTTCAGTTTCTTCAGCGCTGCAGCCTTGTCTGGCTTTCGCATAAACATTCCCGGAAACATGGTTTCTTCGACGAAAATGTAACGGTTTCTCGCAGAAGCAGAAAGCTTAAACCCTAGATTGGGATTCTAGTGATCTCCTGGCGAACGCTCCTTTTCAGACACAAGACATTGGGCCCACCATGCATCCCAAGGTAAGAGCCCATAAAGTACAGGCCCAATCGAGGCATGAGCCCGACATGATATTTTGCCAATGAAGGGCCAGGAAAGGCCACAAAACCGTTATTTGTTTTGGAACGGAACCTGACACTCTTTTTTTTCTTTTTGACATTTAAAAGAATTAAAAAAAAAAGTAGTAAGCTTACATAATACATAGAGTGCTCGGGGCACAAAAGCATTCTAGAAGCGTAGGCAACATATGATTGCTTAATGATTACAATGATCGGATTACTTAGTTTGTGAAACTGTCCAATCATTGTGTGAAGTTTCCGCCACAGCTAGACACTATTCCTTAAATTTTTGGGAAAATACCAGTTAGGTCCCAAGGTATACAATTAATCCCACAAAACTCCCTTTACAAATTCCAATGTCAGAAAAGTCCCTAGGGACTTTTCTGACAACAATTCCCTTTGAGAAATGTCTGAAATAGCCCCACTCAAATTTAAAAAAAGAGCCCCCAGTGAAAGCTGAGTTTCATTTTGAAAAGAAGAAAGAGGTTCGAAATCGCGGCTCTGTGCGTCGTCCTTCTGGTTCCTCCGTCTTCACCGTGGGTCATCGTCAAGCGTCGGGGGCTTCGACGCCGCGTCGCAGCCGTGCGCGTCCGTGTGGGTGAGTGCGGCGTACCCCAAGCGTGGAGCGCAGTCCGCCGCGAAAGCCGCCGGTGTTCGTGGGCTCCTCTGGCGTCGGCCGGTGTTGCAGCGGCAAAGAATCCGGCGGCCGTCGAACAACGTCAGCCGCATCGATCCAACACCCAGCGTCCCTCGAGTGGTCCTCCGACGGTCAGTCGTCCGCCCCTTTGCTGTGTGGTTTTTTTGTTTTTTTTTTTGTGAAATGGCGCCAAAAATTGTTGTTGCGGTGCTGCTGCTCTTGGACTCTCCAATGGCCATTCTCTTTCATTCTGTACTTGTGAGTTCCGCATTTGTTGTTGTGCTCTCTGTCTGCGTGTCCTTTCTGTTTTTGGCTTTCATTCATATAAATTCTGTTTTGACTGGCCACTTCCCTTCGCGGACCTAGCGGTGGTGTCTTTATTTATTTTCCCTGCTTGCTCTAATTTGGCTTGAAAGAAGTAAGATATTTGGCAAAATACAACATCCGCTAGTGGCTTTGATGCATTACGACTTTTTGACACTGTTCGTTTCTTTTCTCCGCTACCAAATACCAAACAAAGGAAACGCCTCTGTGGTTGGGGTTCTTTGATCACTGCATTTATTCTATTCTGTTTGGTTTATTTTTGTATATGCATGAGTATAACTTCAAAATTTATGCTGTTCCAAGATAGATGTGAATTTTGAATAGACCAGAAAATAATTGCCACTAGTTTGGGATTGGGGGAAAGTATTGATTGTTGGATTTTAGTTGGGGAAATACATTGGTTAAGGAAGGTGCTTGTCGGGTTTAAATTTGTTCTTTTTATGTGTGGCGCTGGTATGTGATGGCTGAATCAGTGTTGTTGTTCTGGGGGTATGGATGTTTGTTTATGAGTAACGTTGAAGGCCAGGGAATGTTTTATAATGTGGTTTGGTGATAATGTGCTGCTCTAGCATTGGGTTTGAGGTCAGAATCAATGGGTCTGAGGCTAATAATGTGCTTCTCTATAATTGGTGCATTTGGAAGTTAGTTACTGTTACTGTTAAAAATTGATGTCCTATTAATGCTTCATTGTTGTCCTATAAATTGATGTCCTATTAATTGATGTCCTATTAATGCTTCTCTATAATTGGTGCATTTGGAAGTTAGTTACTATTAATGCTTCTCTATAATGTGCTTCTCTATAATTGCTGCTGTTAGGTGCATTTGGAAGTTAGTTACTGTGTGTGATGAGTTGGAGAAGAAAGTTTTGTTCATGACCTTATGCTTCATTGTTGATTTATATGACTTAGTGATTGATATATATATATATAGTCTACATGACTGTGTTCTGTACATTGGTGATGTGGAATTGCAATTAACTTCGTAAATTAGTTGTTTGTTATATACAAATGATTGGTTAATGTCTTATGTTTTTGGTGGTGTGTGAATAAAGTAGTAATTACAGTCAAGGTTAAGCAAAAAATGGCAAAGAAGAAAGAAAGGAAAGATGGAGAGGCAGAGAGGGGGAAAAAAGTTTCAGGGTATATATTGTTTACACAAGATTATTTTAAGAACAAGAAAAACAAGAAGGAGGAGTGCAAGCCTTTAAAAGAGGAGACACAGTCTATGAAAGAAGCTTGGGACGCATTGAAAGATGAGGAGAAGGAGGCATATAAGGTGAGGGCAAAGAATTTAAGGAGTGAGGCAAAAGGGCCAAAATACATGGTTCCATTCTTGACCCGATGTGCTCCTAATCAATTTATGAAAGTGTGCAACATTGTGAAAAATAGAGAAGATAAGATGGAAAGGCTAAAGAAAATCGGATTTGACAAGTTAGTTCACATAAGCTGCTCACAAATCCCCCGAGATCTATGTGGTCAGTTGATGTATGCATTTGACCCTCCAACAAACAATGTTTTGATTCGAGGGAGGTCATTGAACATCCGCCGGGAAGATGTTCAACAATTGATGGGGTTACCATGTGAGGGGGGGGACATTGAGGAAAAAGTCAACAAAGAAGAAGAAGGTTTTGAACAATTGAAGACATTGTACGGGTCAGTGCCTTACAAGACCATTGGAGCCTGGCTAATTGAGAGAGACGAGGATCCGGAATTCGAATTCCTCTTTGTCATGTATGCGTTGGGAACTCTCTTGTGTCCCGGGTCGGGTATAAAAGTGACTGATAGAGTGTTGAAAGTGATGGCGGCGACAAAAGGAGGTCTTGGGAAGTACGATTGGTCGAGTTTTGTGTTGATTGAACTATCAAATTCTATTGCACAGTACAAGAAGAAATTAGTGAAAGGGAAAGATGCAGGGAGGATCAATGTCAGGGGATGTATATATTTTCTAATGGTAAGTGCATGTTTGATCTATGTAACATTTATTGGCTTTTTTAATTAGTTGTATATCGTTGCATTACATGTTGAATTCTGCTGCTGTTAAGTTGTAATTAAATTTCTGTATAGGTGTTTTGCTTGCAACATTTTCCCCTAGGCCAACTACATGCCTCTACAAGTGAAAATGCGCTTGCGTTTTGGAATGACAACAACGTAAAGAGTAGAGTGCAGACAGAGAAAGAAAGCAACCAAGGGTTGCTACATTCAGTCAGTCATGTAGTTGGATCAGCCTCTTCTGACTTGCATGAACAAACCATGCTAACACACCCGGTAAGATGTGAAATCTGATGTCACAACAACATTCAGTTGAAAGTATTGACTTAAGTTTTTGTGATGTCTAATTTGTAGGAAATCAAGAGAACATATGATCGAATTATGTCAAGGGTGGTGTCAATAGTGCAAGAGGAACTTCTTTCCCTTGAGGCGAGGCTCTTAGGCAGGGGAGAAATGGATGAAGGGGATGAAAAGGTGGAAGACGTGAAATCTTCGTCTGAAAGTGAAGATGATGAACATGCTGAGGGGGGCGACATAAGAAAAAGAGAAGACGATGAGGAGCAGTCTATAAGTGCAGACGAAGGCTCAGAGGAAGAAGTAGGAGGTGTACATGGTATGGGAGATAAGGAGGAAGTGGAATCGAAAGGAAAGGAACAGGCACAATTGAGGAAATCTACAAGGGTTAAGAAACCTGCTATTGGGTCTCCTTGGGTTACAACAATGGCTAAGAAGCGAAGTCAAGATGAGAAGGATAAGGAAGTTTTATATCAAATGTGCACTACACGATGTAAATCACCAGAGGATGAGGAGTAAGTAATCACACTTCTGCAATCTCAACTTACATGAATAACAAAAACTGACTTTGTACGCTTGTTTGTGTATTAGGGAGTTTGTAGACATGTATGACTATTTCTTGACCCGCGGTGAACTATATTGCCTTCGTCCAAGGGGTTGGATTAGTAACAGGGTAAGTTAATTGAACAATTAACTCATACTATGTTCATTGAATTTTGCGAATTGCTGACTCTTGTTTTAATGGTGCATAGTTTATGACCATGGTTGCGAGGACGTTAGTGGGGGATCAAGTACACAATAGCAGCAGGGTGACCAGACACATATTTTCTGCAGAATTGATGCAAAAAATGGCAGCGGATCCTAAGAAGTGGTCATTGGAATCACATAATGCGGAGATCTTGCCTGAACTCATTGGTTACAACATTGGCGATTGCGACTTGATTTTTGCTCCTACCCTGCGCCTGGATCATTGGTTTTGTTATGTCTTGGAGACGAAGACAATGCGGTTTTATGTCCTGGACTCATTGGTTGACCAATTAACATATGCAAGGGCACAAAAGGTAGAAGAAGATGCAACAAAACCGAAGAGAATGAGCAAAAGCCAAAAAGAATATATTCGAGCCAAAGAACGCCTCGCACAGCAGTGTGTAAGTGCTTGTTTCTCATATGGTTTGTGTGCATTCGTCATTGTTGTTTTCTAACATAACTTCTTTTTCGTACAACTTCCAGAGAGATTGCATTGTTAACATACTTCGTCGAGTAAAACCCGAAGTATATGACAAAGGGAAGGAAATACCAAAGGAAGTTACTTGGGCAAAAGTGCATGTCCAAGCTGATACGTTAGTGCTATTTTTGTTACGCCAACTCTTTCAACTATTGCTTTTTTTGACCCATTCGGTTGTTATAACATGGGAACGGTGTATGTGCCTTTTTGTTTTGCAGCGATTCGTGTGGTGTTCATGTTCTGTCATGGTTACATAGCTGGGATGGCTCTACACATGACAAGGCGGGGTACACTATGCCTAAGCTTGGTGATCATCAGATTCGGCAAGTGAAGGTAGATTGTTTATGGTGGTTAGTTGCACATGAACAGAACAAACACGCTCAAAAGGTGTTGTCCCTTCTCAACGGAAGTCAACAAATGAAGAGGAAGAAAGTCGTGTAGCATTTGACGTATTTTTCTGTGAAAATGGCTACTTACAGTGTTCTGTAGTTGATATTTTGTATGTATGCGAACTTGATGCAAAAGGCACTAACGTATAGTTAGTTTACACCATCATCAGTTATTTTGGTGACATAATGATTTAACTTTACAACATGTACATATGAAATGGTTGACTAGGTCCCCAAACAGGTTATTTTGCTCAGGTTATTTTGCTCAGCTTATATGAACATGTACATATCAGTTATTT
The DNA here is from genome assembly GCA_963210345.1 of Inga oerstediana. NCBI lineage: Eukaryota > Viridiplantae > Streptophyta > Magnoliopsida > Fabales > Fabaceae > Inga > Inga oerstediana. The sequence goes on from OY723399.1 coordinate 28,522,116, forward strand.
TGCTCAGGTTGTTTTGCTAAGCTTTTATCAACATGTACATATCAGTTATTTTGCTCAGGTTGTTTTGCTCAGCTTTTAATAACATGTACATATCAGTTATTTTGCTTAGGTTATTTTGCTCAGCTTATATCAACATGTACATATCAGTTATTTTGCTCAGGTTGATGGACATGTCATTTGAACAAGTGTTTGCTGTTTTTAAGTTTACAACACATGTTGCTACGTTTACAACAACTTTAGCTATTTTTTCAACTTAGTAAGCTACGTTTACAACACCTTAAGCCCATTTTAGAAGTTTGTGCAACGTTTACAATATGTTGTGCTATATTTACAATGTCATAAGCGGCGTTTACAACTTGGGAAAAAGAAAGTGTGAATGGTTTATGTTACAACACTTGTTGCTACGTTTACAACAACTTTAGCTATTTTTACAAGTTATTCAGCTACGTTTACAACACCTTAAGCCCATTTTAGAAGTTTGTGCAACGTTTACAATATGTTGTGCTATATTTACAACGTCATAAGCGGCGTTTACAACTTGGGAGAAATAAAGCGTAGATGGTTTATGTTACAACACTTGTTGCTACGTTTACAACATCTTAAGGTCCTTTTACAAGTTATTCAGCTACGTTTACAACCAAGGGCAATAGCTTGTGCAACAAGCCAACACTTAGGCTCCACTTTCTTCTAGCATCGTTTACAACATGATCTGCAATATTTACAACATCTTCAGCTATATTTACAACGTCATAAGCGGCGTTTACAACTTGGGAGAAATAAAGCGTAGATGGTTTATGTTACAACACTTGTTGCTACGTTTACAACATTGTAAGCTCCTTTTACAAGTGTTTCAGCTACGTTTACAACCACTCCCCCCTACGTTTACAACCAAGGGCAATAGCTTGTGCAACAAGCCAACACTTAAGCTCCACTTTCTTCTATCAGCGTTTACAACATGATCTGCAATATTTACAACATCTTCAGCTATATTTACAACGTCATAAGCGGCGTTTACAACTTGGGAGAAATAAAGCGTAGATGGTTTATGTTACAACACTTGTTGCTACGTTTACAACATTGTAAGCTCCTTTTACAAGTGTTTCAGCTACGTTTACAACCACTCCCCCCTACGTTTACAACCAAGGGCAATAGCTTGTGCAACAAGCCAACACTTAAGCTCCACTTTCTTCTATCAGCGTTTACAACATGATCTGCAATATTTACAACATCTTCAGCTATATTTACAACGTCATAAGCGGCGTTTACAACTTGGGAGAAATAAAGCGTAGATGGTTTATGTTACAACACTTGTTGCTACGTTTACAACATCTTAAGGTCCTTTTACAAGTTATTCAGCTACGTTTACAACCAAGGGCAATAGCTTGTGCAACAAGCCAACACTTAGGCTCCACTTTCTTCTAGCATCGTTTACAACATGATCTGCAATATTTACAACATCTTCAGCTATATTTACAACGTCATAAGCGGCGTTTACAACTTGGGAGAAATAAAGCGTAGATGGTTTATGTTACAACACTTGTTGCTACGTTTACAACATTGTAAGCTCCTTTTACAAGTGTTTCAGCTACGTTTACAACCACTCCCCCCTACGTTTACAACCAAGGGCAATAGCTTGTGCAACAAGCCAACACTTAAGCTCCACTTTCTTCTATCAGCGTTTACAACATGATCTGCAATATTTACAACATCTTCAGCTATATTTACAACGTCATAAGCGGCGTTTACAACTTGGGAGAAATAAAGCGTAGATGGTTTATGTTACAACACTTGTTGCTACGTTTACAACATTGTAAGCTCCTTTTACAAGTGTTTCAGCTACGTTTACAACCACTCCCCCCTACGTTTACAACCAAGGGCAATAGCTTGTGCAACAAGCCAACACTTAAGCTCCACTTTCTTCTATCAGCGTTTACAACATGATCTGCAATATTTACAACATCTTCAGCTATATTTACAACGTCATAAGCGGCGTTTACAACTTGGGAGAAATAAAGCGTAGATGGTTTATGTTACAACACTTGTTGCTACGTTTACAACATCTTAAGGTCCTTTTACAAGTTATTCAGCTACGTTTACAACCAAGGGCAATAGCTTGTGCAACAAGCCAACACTTAGGCTCCACTTTCTTCTAGCATCGTTTACAACATGATCTGCAATATTTACAACATCTTCAGCTATATTTACAACGTCATAAGCGGCGTTTACAACTTGGGAGAAATAAAGCGTAGATGGTTTATGTTACAACACTTGTTGCTACGTTTACAACATTGTAAGCTCCTTTTACAAGTGTTTCAGCTACGTTTACAACCACTCCCCCCTACGTTTACAACCAAGGGCAATAGCTTGTGCAACAAGCCAACACTTAAGCTCCACTTTCTTCTATCAGCGTTTACAACATGATCTGCAATATTTACAACATCTTCAGCTATATTTACAACGTCATAAGCGGCGTTTACAACTTGGGAGAAATAAAGCGTAGATGGTTTATGTTACAACACTTGTTGCTACGTTTACAACATTGTAAGCTCCTTTTACAAGTGTTTCAGCTACGTTTACAACCACTCCCCCCTACGTTTACAACCAAGGGCAATAGCTTGTGCAACAAGCCAACACTTAAGCTCCACTTTCTTCTATCAGCGTTTACAAGATGATCTGCAATATTTACAATATCTTCAGCTATATTTACAACATAATAAGCAGCGTTTACAACTAGCAAGTTTTGACAGTGCAATTTTTGACAGTGTAATTTTTGACAGTGCATAATATTCTTGAGCTAACATACACAACATCATGTAGCCTTGTGCACAAGCCATTATGTACGTATGTGTTCACAACAAAAAAAATTGTTTTCACAATGTCATTGCCCAACCCTCTTATGGTTGTACAATTTCATGTGCCTCCTGTCACAACAACATAGCATTAACTTAAACAAATAACTACCTGTACTGTCACAACAGAATAGCTTATCATTTCCATAGATACTAAGACAATAAAATATTAAGTACTATGAGTAAGTCCCTTTTGTTCACTTACTCATTGCACTTAATATGATATACTAATTACATTAATACACCAAGTTGGGGATGCATTCAACAAGCAAAAGGGGTGAGGGAATGCAACTACTTCATGGTCAATATATACATCACCAGAAAGTTACTATCAAAATAATCTACATTTATGTAAATGTTTTTAGGATGGATTTGGATTTCTACAAGTTTTGATTGTGTGCCCAGCCTCATTGCATCTCCCACAATGATATATCTTTTTGTTTTGAAACTGAGATTCCCTTCTTTTCCTTTTCGGTCTCCCTGGTGGCCTTGAAGTGATTGGAGGGTCTAAGAATGTTTGTGTTAGCATATGCGTCACCGTTGGAGACTCAACCCGTGGACAATCATGAGTTGCGACTGGCCTCATGGAACTTTCATATATTTTTCTCTGTGCTTCCAGTTTGAACCAGTCATCTACAAATGTGTAGACATTACCACTAAGTACCTTAATAGCTGCACATGCATGGGCGCAAGGCACTCCACTCATTTGCCATGCTAGACACGTGCATTTTCTTTCACCAAGATCCACATTCACAAAAATGATGGCATCTCCACATCTACTTCGAACCGAGAACTGATTGTCTCCATAATATGATGCTTCCATATTTTCAGCATGTTTAACTTGTTGCAGCAATTTTTCTTCAATTCTTGGTCCCACTGCATTTTTCCAACTACCCATGGCCATCTTGCTTGCAATCAATTTTCGAGCCAATTTCTCCCGATGTTCATGAATTAAAATTGACACGGTGTGCTTCCTTTCTGTTAACATCCATGCATTAAACGACTCTGCAAGATTACTTGTTATGTTGTCCCACCTTTTGAAAGGAAACTTGCTTAGAGCCCATTTCTCAACATCCCCATGATTCTCCACCCAATTTGCCAATTGTGGATTGAACAATCTTAATGTACCCATTGCACTAGTGAAGTCTTCATCCAACCTTGCATATGCAATTGCATCAAGAAGAAGGAGTGCATTCTCCTTGCTATTCGCCGATGTTCGTGTCCGACCTCTATTAATTCGTAGGAACTCGGCACTATAATTTTCCTTCACATGCCGGTAGCAAAAAGCATGTCTCTCACTGCCAAATATTTCTTTTACAGCACCAATAATCGCATTATTGCGATCTGAGACAATTGTTACCAACATTGAGCCAGTAATGTCTTTCACATTCGATAGAAACCAAGACCATTCATCATACGTCTCACCACTCACAATGGCATATGCTAGGGGAAACATCTGGTTGTCTGCATCGTATGCACTAGCTGACAACATTGTTCCCTTATAAGGGCCACTTAGATGACAACCATCTACATACAGTATGGGCCGACAACCTCCTAAAAACCCTTTAATAGAACAACCGTAAGCAATAAATACCCTATGAAATCTATTGTTCGATGAGGCTGCCCATTTTGCAACTGTGTCCGGGTCACTCTCGATTAGTCTGTCACATATCCAAGGAATTACCATGTAAGAGTCTTCTACTCGACCATGTAATTCCCTTACCGCTCTTTCTTTTGCCCTATATGCTTGACGGTAGTTCAGCCGCACCCCATACTCTCTGTACATGTCTGATCGAATGACGTTAGCAGTCTTATCAATATTGGACCTCAAACCATCCATTACGATTGATGATGTCAAGCTCGACCTGTGTGGATGCAAAACTATTAGGCTATCTTGTGCTTGGTGAACGTGTTCACTTTTGAGTGTTCTAATGGTTAAAAACTCTGTATCTTGATGCTCTCCTGATGAATATGCACCCATGTACCAAGGACAACCTTCAACCTTGCACTTCACAATTATCTTGTGTTGATTGTTCTTCACAAATTGGTATGCAAACTTATGAGCAATACTATATTTGTATAGCGTTTGACGAAGGCTCACAGCATTCGGAAAAATCTGTCCTGCTCCAATAATCAAATCCCTCCATTTTCCATGATTCATTTCTGGTATAGGGGTTGGCACCATTTGCGTAGCACAAGTCAATGATGGGATCACTTGACCTTCATTTAACAAACCATGTGGGGATGTACACATTCCTCCTTCACCTCCAAACAAATGATCAATCCTGCAAGAAATTACAAGTTTTAGTGCTCTTGCACATATTCACGTTGGAAGAAATTACTTTTCTTAGGACAAATAAACTTACACTTCTTGCTCTTCCATTTGACCGTTCATTGCTGGTTCTGTACTGTCATTATCACCATCCTCTTCAATATACACATGACCATATTGTTCATTATATTTGATTAGATGATACACCCCTTCGTCATCCACAAGATCCACAAATGTTGACATATCAAGGGCAACTTTGAACTTCATTTGCATTTCATTCCTTTCTTTTCCCGTTATGGATGCTATGATTCTTCGCAACTCTTCATATGTTGTGCCTTCCCTTACACATCTTGTTCTTACTAAACCACCAACATATTGCATTTCATCTTCTCCGCCATTTAAAAACTTCCCCCCCACATGAAAGAAACAAAATAAATTCTTCCCCGAACAACTTCCCATCTTTCATGTCAATCTGCAACACAAACTTCGTATTATCAACTTCCAAACCAATATTTACAACTTCATACGCACATATTAACAACACATTAACTACATGTTTAATTCCTGCACATATGCTTTTTTTAATAACAACAAACACACTAAACACAAGGCCAAACCTCTGTTCTCTTCCCCAAAAATAAACCACAGCTACGGTACGTATTTACAACTTCCACAGCAATATTTACAACTTCATATGCACATATTAACAACAAGTTAACTACACGTTTTATTCCTTCACATATGCTTTTTCTAATAACACCAAACACATTAAACACAAGGCCAAACCTCTGTTCTCTTCTCCAAAAATAGACCATAGCTACGGTACATATTTACAACTTTCACAGCAATATTTACAACTTTATATGCACATATTAACAACAAGTTAACTACACATTTTATTCCTTCACATATGCTTTTTCTAATAACACCAAACACACTAAAAGTAAGGCAAAACCCCTGTTCTCTTCCTAAAAAACAGAACACAGCTACGGTACGTATTTACAACTTCCATAGCAATATTTACAACTTCATATGCACACATTAACAACACATTAACTACACTTTTTTTCCCACACAAGTGCTTTTTCTAACAACACCAAACACACTAAAAACAGGGTCAAACCTCTGTTTGCTTCACCAAAAACAGAGCACACCTACGGTACATATTAACAACTTCCACAGCTATATTTACAACTTCATATGCACAAATTTACAACAATTTTTTTTTTTCATTTCAGCGTTTTTCCAGCAAAGAATACCAACTACATTCATCATCCTCACTTTAAACACAGCAGCTCCTCTGTTACAATGCCATAAAAACAGAGCACTCTAACCTAAACCCAACCCACCCAAGGTGAAATCCCAACTTCAATGATCAAGTTCATTTGTCTACCAAATTCTTAGCTTTTCTTCTCCACCACCTACCACTTACTCCATTTTTTAGCTCAAGATTCAACCTTTCACCAAACCCTCACTCTCAACGAAGTATGTTACACACAGAAAGAAACAAAATTTTCGAGAGTTCGTTTCTCTACGTTGCTGCACGTACCTGGACGATGAAGAAGACGAGATTCCCAAGAACATTAACGCCACTTTGTATCCCTTCAATGTTACACCTCCTACGCTCTTCGTTCCGTGTGCGTTTTTCTGTTTTCCTTAATGCCTTGATCAGTAATACGAGCTTCACTCATCTCTCCTCTGTGCGTTTTTTTTCCTTATTTGAGTGGGGGCTATTTCAGTCATTTCTCAAAGGGAATTGCTGTCAGAAAAGTCCCTAGGGACTTTTCTGACATTGGAATTTGTAAAGGGAGTTTTGTGGGATTAATTGTATACCTTGGGACCTAACTGGTATTTTCCCTAAATTTTTTGGGGGTAAATTACGGTTAGTCCCAAAAACAAAAACAAAAACAAAAAAAAAAAAAAAAAAAAATCAAAAAATGGTCCTTTGAAACCTAAAAAAAAAAAAAAAAAATTTGTCCCATGAACTTGTTAATGATACCCCTGATGTTATCATTGACCCACATCTGGAGTTATCAATTAAACCATTTTTTCATTTATTTCTCTTGTTTAAGATCTGACTGTAATTTTCTCAATTTTTTTTTGATATGAACACTATTCCTTAAATCATTTCTCAATAAAAATTAGTGAAGTTGAACTTATGTTGGATTTATGATATTTTCAATTTCAACACTTCTAAAAAAATCTTCCTAAAGTGATTGATATGTAAGTAATTTTTATCATTTTTAAAACTTAACAATAAACATTCAAACTTTCATAATCTATGCAAATACTTTAAAACTATAAACTTTATACCCTCTTTAATTTTTTTTTATTTGATTAAAGGTTGCTTCCTTAAGGCTTAGCTGATAAAGGGTTCTCACCTCTCCCACTTGGGCTTTCCACGATATACCCCCTTTAATTTTATTTTAGTATGAATATAAACTCCTTATAATAAAACATTTGGGTTAATATAACTTTTGGTCCTTGAAGTTTGATCCAATTTTGATTTTGGTCCATTAAGTTTGAAATCGGTGGTTTTGGTCCCTGAAGTTTCACCTTATTTTGGTTTTGGTCCCTCAAATTTAAAAAGACTTGATTTTTTTTCTAGGTCGGGTCGGGTTTCAAAATTGGGTCGTCAAGTCCTTTTCAAACTTGAGGGACCAAAACCAAAATCGGGTGAAACTTCAATGATTAAAACCACCGATTTCAAACTTTAGGGACCAAAACCAAAATTGGGTGAAACTTCAGAGACCAAAAACACCAATTTTAAACTTGAGGAACCAAAACTAAAATTGGATCAAACTTTAGGGACCAAAAGTTATATTAACCCAAAACATTTTCATATAAATAATGAATCAAGCTAATAGTATAGAAGTTATTGTATAGATATAAAACTTTAGGGAATTTATTGTGAAGTTTAAAAAATTATGGTTTACATATGATAAAGATCAATGGGAATTTTGTATAATTCAGCCGAAAAAAAAACTTATTGGTGTTTTATCTTCTTTTTCTATCCTCTTCACTTTTTTGCCTTGATCCAGAATAATCTGGATGAAGCACTACCAAGGAGATTCCTATTTCACTGCATCACTACCAGTTACCTGTTTGTTCCTTTTTAGCTTTAAGAAATTCCTTTATACGAATAACCAAGATAAAAAAAAATGTTCCTTCTTATCCAATCCCCAGCCTCCATACTTCCAAACACTGCATGACAAAGAAGAGAAAGAGACGCAGTGAATTCTAAAGCTGAAAATTGAAATAGTTTCTACATTATAATATGGTTCAAGAAAATTTTGAATCAGTTCCCTGATTACTTCTCCCTCTACCAAATCATGTGCATGGAAAACTGAAATAATTGATCTTGAACTGCATTTGTAAGAGACAAATGGAATGCTAAAAGGAAGTGAGAAGAAATAATTTCATTTAGTTTTGAAAAGGATAGAGCAGAGAACAGCTTTTCACCTCAATCTCTTGAACATGCAAGTACAAGTTCTGCAGAAGATGACTCGGAAGAAAGTACCCATACTCATGATGACTTGTATAAACAGGAAGATTCCTGATGTTTCTGTTTCTGTACCAAAAGAAACAAAATGCAAAACAGTCAAAAAAAAAAAAAAAAAAAAAGTTCAGAACAGAATAAAGAAAAGAAGTTGGAAAAAAAAAAGTAGTACCTGGACCTTAATTGTAGGTTCCTTTCCTGATCTTCAGTTATCAAACAGGAGATACTGATGAGCACTGACACAAAGCCACAAGGGTATTGATTCTCCTCAATCATTCAATCGTTCACCTCACCCACCATGTATCATCCATTACCTTTTATTAAACCTAGTAGCCATTATGCAACCACTTTTTTTCTGCTCTATTCCATGCCCAGATGGTGGTTGAATGAATCAACTTGTACACACATATATCTTGAATAATCTATTAGTTTTTGGTTTAACAGTTGTTATTCAAATGATTATCAATGGAACGTTACAAATTGACCCCAAAAAATTAGGATAGCTAGAAGTTGAACATGTAATGGTAGCCCCATCAAGCAACTTCGGTTGCAGTCTTTATTGAATTAATAATGTGATGCTTCACTTTGAAGGTTCCCAGATCCTTACCTGTTCCATCCAATGTATTATGTTATGAATATTAGAAGATGTTTAATGCATACAAGAATAATTTCCTGACATATGCTTATGGGTAATAATAGGCATATCCTAGATGAAGATGCAAATGGATGTGATCACCAAGAAGACAAGAATTTCTATCCCAAAGACTAAAGTTTAGAGAACCACTGTTTAGAAAAGGGATTTATTCCTTTATTTTCTTTTCCTTTCAAAACTTTAATTACAGTGACTCTGCCTACGTGTTATCTCTTCTCATCAACTTTAACTTTGAATTGCTTCTTGAAACTGAAGAAACTATCCCTTAAATGATCTGCATACTAATCATTTCTTAATGGCAATGCAAATCAAAAACTTTTGCAACAGGTTGCAGGTTAACAAATATTCAGAAGACCATTTAAAGTGAAAATTGGTATATATTCTTTCATTCGTGGGACAAGGCCTAATATACCTTATGCTTTGCTTAGTCGGCTTCTTGATAACGCAGGGATTCCCAATCCCATGAACTCTATTTAGAATTCACCTCCATTCCCGGAGGAATTGCTTCAATCATAAGCCAATGTTCCCAATTTCAAATCACTACTTTCAAAAGCAGCCCTAATTACCCATTCAGCAACAAAAATCCAGATCAAACCCTTCATATCCTCATCCATTAATTTCTAAATGTATTCCTCACAGAAACCTCAGAAATACATAAACACAACCATGAAGAACAGTGAGATATCCCATTTCGGTCATCCTCAACACAAGCTGAGTTTCGAATACTCACAATTCCCATTCAAATGCGATGGCTGCAAGGAAGTAGGGATTGGCTCGCGCTACAAATGCTCCATCTGCGATTACGATCTCCATATGCACTGTGCGTTACCTTCACCTTCGATCTACCACCCATTCTACCCAAAATGTTCGTTCCAATTCCTCTCTCGGCCACCAGGGGACATACCGCGATTCTGCAACGCGTGCGAGAAGGGAATTTCAGGGTTCGTCTATCACTGCCCATCGTGCGGATTCGATCTCCATCCATGCTGCGCGAAGCTTCCAATGGTGCTGGACGATGGCGAATTGAAGATGTATCTGTATCAGAAGGTGAGCTCGGCGTGTCACCGATGTGGGAAGAAGGGACGAAGCTGGAGTTACAGATCAAAGTGCAAGAGCTACAATCTACACGTGGCTTGTGTGAGGGAGATGGTGGTGGAGAGTTGGCCTGAGATTTATATGGAAACAAAGAAAGGAAGGTACAGATTGGAGAATGAGGTTTCTAGCTTGAAGAACACGATTCAGAGCAGCCATAGTAGTAGCAGAAGCAAAGGGAAGGTAAGAAAGTGTTGTGAAATGGCGGGGTTGGCTGTTCAGTTCGTTGTATCGGCAGTGCTGGGAGATCCAACGGTCCTCATTGGTGGGCTTGTGGGGTCCTTGATATCACGTGCTTGATGAAGTAACGCCCGTTCAACGTTTCGGCTTCAGTGTGCCTCTGTGTACTGTGAAGACACGTACGTAAGTATTGGTTAAAAAAAAAGATGCGCGAACGTTAAGTACCGTAAAGTTCCCAATATATCTTTATATAACGAGTTACATTTCTGTGTGGCGCTTGTGTTGCTAAATGTGGTTTGAACTTGGAACTCTAATTACAGAATTATGGCGTATAGCACTATCTGTGTCCGGTATGAATTTTAAAGTCTTCATAAATGTAATTCACGTGTTACTTGTTAATAATATATATATTGATCTTACAAACTTTCAATTCTGCTTGGTAATATCAATTTAGGAGAAGCTCTGGAGTCCGAACCTTGCAGTGCTTAGGTTTATTTATTCATACAAAGAAAATGTTTTTATTCAATACTGCAACTGCAGCTGATTACTTAGTTAAAATTGATGGACCATAAAGTTATAGGAGAGATAGACCCACGTCTAATACCGATCTGATACCATATATTATGAACAAAGCGCTAATTATTGTATTAAATCTTTAATTAAGAAATTTTGTCATAACTTTGCTATTAATTTAAGCGTTTGGCATGATGGTTAGTTATCAAAGTTAACAAAGGTTTGATATTAGACACGGGGTCTATCGGTCTCCTCTGACATTGTGAGTGATCAGAATGAACTATCTCTTTGAAATAATAAAGCATCCATATATGAAAACATTTACCAGATCATGTTGCTGCTCAATTGTTCTACCCCTTGTCCCTAATTCTTCAAGCATGGTGAAATTGGTTTTTTTTTTTTTTTTCACCTATATGACTTTCAGGATGGCTTATCCAATCGCACCGACTCTCGTTATCAAATTTCACCTTTTCTGAAACTATTGGCTATTCCTATTATAGGAGAATCGACTAATTCGTCTTGAAACATTAATTCATAAACCTCTAATTTTTTAATTGACTAGAGGATGAGAGCAAATGCTTTAGGCATAATATTTCAAGCTGTATATCAATATTTGTAGGGCCTTTTTCAAGCCCTTCCATAATTATTATTGCTAGAGTTAAAAACCATTCGGATGTTTTACGTAAGTTTTGTCTTCCATCATCGAAACCTTTCTTAAAGCGGTATAGTGCTTCGTACGAAGATGTTTATGACTTTGGAGTAATTATTCTAGAACTGATGACGGGTCATTAGAGAGGCACTGGTGAGGCATTCCAAAACACAATTGTCGACAAGTGATTTTGACAACTAAATCAATTCCCATTGTTACAATATTATTCCTTCTCAAATAGTTTTGGATAAGTAAGTCTTTTCAGAAAAATCATTCAAATATCTCGTGACATATGGGATGTGAATAATCTGGATAATACTCCCTCCATAATATATGTCATATTTATTTAATTTAATTAGATTAAGAAATTTAGTTAATATGTCATATATTTTTTAAAACACCCTAGTTATCTTCCTTAATTCCTCAATTCTCTTTCCTCTTTGATTATTGTTGAGGGACCATTCATAGATAAAATTGATAAATATAAAAATTATATCTTATATTTAGAACCAATGATAACTCCCAAAATATATCTTATATTTAAGAGTGGGGGGAGTATAGTTTTTTTTTTTATATTTTCCCTAAGAAGTCTCATGCTCCTCTTTTTCACTCGGCCACCCTCTTGTCCATTCTATCACTGACCCACAATGAGCATATGGGTACTTGCGCGTCTTCTCAATTCGCGAGTAAAGGAGGAAACCTTTCAGGTACCACAGTGCAGACTACTTGGATGGAAAGCTACACCAGTTCAAGTAACCCATCAAAGAAGGGCGCATTCTATTTCTGAACACAAACGGCTTTTTGCATTTTTTTCAGTTTTATATACTAGAAAACAGGGATATCTTAAAAAAATTATAAATATGAGAGACAAAATAAATTGAGATCTTACATAAAACTGTGGAGGGAGTAAATTTGCAAGCATATAATAGTTTTGATAGGGTGGTTTCACACCTTTTAAAGTTTTGAACATATTAGACCTACACATGCATTACCCTCCCATACTAGTGTTAGGCTCATAGACTCTGCCACTGCACATGAAATCTCCTCACCGCTTTCTCTACATGACTTGTGTGCACTGACCATCAAATCTCCTTTATTTCAAGCTTGCGTCCGAAATACTCATCAAGTTTCCAAGGAGGGACATGTTGAAGAGTAGGACAACAGAGTTTTAATGTCCTTCAAGAAGATGAGTGGACCTAATTTTATCTGTTTATATAAACTTTAGCCAACAAGGGTCAGCTCAATCAACAAAACTATTTTTGCCTTAGAATTGTTTTGAGGGACAAATTTTACCTTAGAATTGGGATTGGGAACCAAACTATTCTTGTGTTTAAGTTTGTAAGGATTATCAATAGAACAGTAAGTATAAAGAAAGCCATCACTAACAGAAATTAAATCTTTATTATCTTCAACCACCCGGGTGAAAATACAAGTATAATGCGTATTCATACAACAGAACATTTTTAACACAATCACCAAAAACAGTAGCTCACTGACATAAATGCAGAAACCCTGGACTGATGATGAAGGTGGCACCCTATCAAACTTTATGAACTCGAGAGGAAAGGACTATGCGAGTTGCAGAGATAGTCTAAGAGGAAGCTTTCATTTCAGTTTTGATGGCGGCAACTAGCTGGTCATAAGCTACTCTCCATGCATTCTTCATGTCTGGTGACCACATTTCTGGCACTGCTTCTTTTATGGTTTCCAAAAGTGCAAACCTCACAACCTTCACGAAAGGGAAAACTAGATTATACATCGATCTGGCAAAAAAGAACTCACTAATTAATCAGATATGTTTTTATACCTAAGTATACTCTTAGGTAAATATAGTCTACTTCCTTCATCAATAGAGATGCAAGCATGTGAGAAGTGAGTTTTGTGTGTCCATGTCTATAAATGATTTAGTTAGTTCATCAATTTTTGGTAAAATTAGTTCTATCTATAAATTTCTTCACTAATTCGAGGGTGCTCACCATCAAATGCAGTTTAAAATTGAAAGCAGAATGGAATTCCAAAGATACATCTACTAGTAATCCTAGAAAGGTCTCATTTATTCAGCAAACGATCAAGTCCAATGCCTCAAATTACTTGACAAGATAGCAATCAACTAAAAAATATTCATCTCTGAAGATGACAACTTTTCTAATCAACAAATGATCAAGTCAAGTACCTCAAAATGTTCATCCGCCACACCGCTTTTGAAATGAACAGAGCCTAATCTTTTCAAGTTTGATTCTCTTACAGTGACCTTACCAGCCTTCCGCAGCTGAACTGCTGACTCACATGTCTGCAATTAAACATCCCGAAAAGAAAAATTACCAGGCATAAAACAAGAATGGCGCTAAAGCAATGATGGTTTACGTACAGATAATTTAATATCATAGGAGTTTCAGTCATTTAGTAAAAGAATTAAGTTCATGGAGGTAAAAAAAAAAAAAAAAAAACAACAGAGTAAGCTTACCATGACGAAGACATTCACAGCATGAGGCTTGAGCTTGGGGTTTTGCTCCAAAGGGACTTTGGAATCTCTCAAGAAGGAGAATAAGTTCTGAGCCGACGGGGCAATCTCAAATATTCTAAGTTCAAACAAAAAAAAAAAAAAAAACGCACAAACAGTTATTAAGGAAAGTTGAAATCAAAAAAAGAGGATTCAGCAAAGGAGATAGATCCCTACTTGAGGAAAAATTTAAGAGCCAGATCTGCAGAATTCTTCTTCATTACTTCCCACGACTTAACCACGAGATCTTCTTGCTTTTGGGTGAAACATATTGCCTCCGGATTGCTCATCTTCTCAGTAATCGAAGGATTTCGGAATGGGAATAATCGAGGAACTTGAGAAATTGAAGGCTTTGGGGCTAAGTGGGTGAGATTTAAGGAAGAAGAAAGTGTCACTTGAGGACAATGGCGAGCCATTTCTCCTCAAATTGGACTGTGATGTTTCGTGGTGGGCACTCAATCAAATCAGAACATGCCAAAAACTCGGGAACGGAATATTCATTCTATATCAGAGGAGGTGCAGTCATTGGACGCTCACTTTCCAGTAGAGCTGAGACGGGGCGACAATTGAAAAAATAATAAATAATTACATATTTGCAGAGATTTTCTTATAATAATCAGATTTTTTATGGCTCTTTTTCTTGTTTTGTTGCCTATGGAGTATTATATTTAGTAGTCAATAAAATAATAGATTTGTTGTAGAAAAAGTGGATTCGAAACTAGTTGCTGCTGCCAGATTGGGACCGTTTGTCTTTGATCTTCATACAAGTCATTGACTCTCGATTGCGCAAGCCATGAACTCATAAATTGGTGTTTTTGTCTATTTTTATTTGATCAACATCTGGCCATTTGCTTGCATGCCAAGATTGTACTACCTCCTATTATAAATATATGAATTCGTAGGAGAGTTTGTTTTTTGTGTTTTGTCATGTTACTGTCTGACTGACTGAGAAGATTCAAGCATATTATTGAGTTGAATTGGCGAAATTCTCTTGAGAAAAATTTGTTTTTATTTAAAATATAATATCTCAATTTATTTTTATTACTTAAATTTATATATTTTGCCCTAAACCTTTTCTATCACTAGTATATAGTAAAAAGGATACAGTGAGGTTTAACAAATTTTTTCATAAATAACTAATTTACAAATTAGTTATTAAACTCTCAAGACTAGGGAGAATACCGTCACTCATGTAGAGATAGGAAAATGGATAGAGACACGAAAACGGATCAAGCCACTCGGATAAGGGTTGGACATCTAAAAAGTAACAAGTTCTCCGTTCTATACTTAATATAAGTGTAATATCCTAAATTTTATTCACTAAGAGTATATTGTGATTATTATATATATTCAATAAAATGGTGAATATTTAAGGTCAAAATAATTAAATATTGAAAATTGAAAGTTAAACGGTGTTTTCAGTGAAATTGCCTGCGAGACAGTGAGTTTGTCATGTGGTTTTGGAAGACCAAATTATGAGCAAAAATTATGAAATTTTACAGGGTGAAAGTAGACATCATAAGCTTTAATTTGATTTATATGAATCAATTGAAGCTATGTATAAAAAGATATGAATTTTTGAAGTTAGCCCCGAAAATCTGAAAAATTTTTGAAGCAACGGTCAAAGATTGAAAATCTAGGAATAATATAATCCTAGCTTGTAATTCCATATTTTTCCTTGCAACTAGACTCAATAAGGGTTCCATAGCCTTTGGAATCACTCCAAAATGATGTCTACAAATTTAGTTATGATTTTTTAAAGTTAGGGCATAAAGTATGTTAGAATTTACATTATTATGAAAATTGAAAATAAAAATGTGTTAGAAATTAATTAATGGTATTAAAATGCCAAGTGTCATGATCATACAAGGAGGGGATTAAATTATAATGAATTTGTATGAGCACATGTCAAATTGCATTAAAATAATGCTACATGGACAAATAATGATAAAATGGTATGCTACCTTGAGTGTAAGTTTGGTCTAGTTGGAAGAGTGTGGTTTAGTTGGAACAAGAGGAAGGGGGACCATGTTTTTTTTAAAGCTAACCAAGGTAGAAGGCTAGTTCAATGCTAAGTGAATCCTAATGGAGCAAGGAAGGCATAAAGTGAAGAAGTATGGGTGGAAGCATGGAGGAAAGTATAGTAGTTGACAAGTGTCACCATGTTAACCCTTGATGAGATCAATGGAGTAGAATGAATGGAGAAAAATTTATGAAGCCTCAACATCTGTCTCTTGTCTTCATTTTCGTCACTTGCAACAAGAAAGAAGAGAGAGAAAAGCCTAAGGAAAATTCAAGCCAAGAGAGAAGGAAGAAGAGAAGCATTAAGGTAAATGGAGATTTCTTAAGGTTTTTCCTTCTAATTTTCCATAAAACTCTTCTCTAATCTTTTCCTTTCCATAAACTCCATGGTTTAGCAAGCTTATCTTGAGATCAAGAAGAGAGGGAGGAGGTGCTTAGAGTGAGAGGATTTAAGAAGCCTAAGAGATAACTACACTAAACTCAAATCTATACTTGTATGAAATTGGTTTTGAAGCTGCTTGTTAGTTTGGTGATTTTTGGTTGACTTGAAAAATTGGAAAAGCCATAACCCTAAGGGGTTATGCTGTCTAAATTTTTTTGAATCATGGTTAAGATGTGCTTAAGTAAGTTAAATAGGGATTAGAAGTGAAAAATATAAGTTTTGGAAGCTAAAACACAAGGACATTTTTCCATTTTTCTTCAAGAATTTTGGCTAGCACTGTTTCAGGGGGTAGGAGCTGGATTTTCATGAAATAAATAGTTTCATTGGTTTCAGTGGGCAAAAATAGGTGGGGTTACAGTTGGTCACTTTTTTGAAAAAGGCCGAAAAAATATAATTACGAAAACGCCCCTAAAATCCTTAAACGGGGGATGTCAAGGGTATTTTCATAATGTGACAGTGAATTTGGTGATATCGAGCCTTGAAATGGATTCTTTAGGTGAAAATACGTCAGAATAGCCATAGTCAAAATTTTGGAAAAACGTGCCATCGGGCCAGGCCGGGGTCCTGGGGGCATTTTGGTAAATTTTTACTATAGACTAATATAACCACAAGAAACACTATGGAAGAGTCTAAAATGATACTTAGATATGTTATGACCTATTTTTGTACATTTAATATTTTAAGATTGAGTCGGAGGCTGGACACGACATATATTTCGAGACACATCTAAAAAGGGGTTTATAAAGCTTCGAGGTAGGAACATTATCCTTCATATATCATGCCATAGTTATATGATTGTGTGGTTGTCATTGTTGTGAATGTACTTTATTAATCAACATGTTTTGCCCAGAGAGGGGCCAATAGTGCCGAACACTTACATTAGAGTTGGTGAGAACCCAACCAGTGCAGAATAGTGGGGCTGGGTCCTATTTATGTTACATGCAAATGATGTGTTTATATTGTTCATTAATTGGTGCATACATGGCGCATATCATATTTACTTTTCACATTTTCTATGAACGATGACATGTTTCTACAGGGATTCTTCAGAATCTCACTCTATTTTTAAATAAATATCTTAGCGGGTGCCAATGGGTCAAAGGGCAAAGGCGTAGACACCGGGAAGTGATTGGCACGTGTCGCGAGGCAAGAACATGATCGTGGTTATAATTAGTTTATGTTTAGATATTTTGGAGAATTCTGTAAATATTAAAGTTTTCGCTGTATTTTCTATATTTCGTTGACGAACGACGATGGGATTGTAAACGAATATTTTTATCAGTATAATTATACTTTTCTGTAAGCCCATTGAATTCTGTTCTTACTCTTCGATTATCGAAATGGAAACGAGTGTTGACAATAAGACTCATTTTATATTAAATACCAAATGTAATACTCTTTCGGTCTTTAATATAAGACATATTTATAGAGTTGATATTGGTTCTAAATATAAGACATAGTTTGTATATTTATCATGATTTTTCTAATCTACCCCTAACAATGCTCTCTCAACAATAATCAATGAAGAGAGGGAATGAGTGAATTAAAGAAGATAACTAAGGTGTTTTAGAAAATATAAGTTATATTTAAAGAAGATGACCAATGTGTTTTAAAAAATAGAAGTTATATTAATTAACTCAAATAATTTTTTTAATCTAATTAAATTAGATAAATATGTCTTATATTAATAATTAAAGGGAGTAGTATTTTAGGTTATGCGAGGTTTTGAACCCAAACCTGTTAAGGGTTTACTTATTTTTATTTAGTTAGTATTTATTTAAAATTGTTCGAATCTTTCACAAATTGCATAAGATGACTTTTTTACCAACATCGTCTGAATAAAGAAATTATTTAGAAACACTAGGTCATGTTGGGTACGAAGTACTTGAGGGTAGGGAGTGTGATTGGATCAGGGATTGAGTCAGAATATATCATTTGGTATGAGGAAATATGGGTAATCAGGGATTGAAAATACCACGAAGGTGTGATTACTGCAAAGCCACCTCCTCCTGGTACTGTGTTTTGAATCCCGAGATTATAAAATTATGAGGATAAAAATATCCTTTGTTAAAATATTTCTAGACAAAAATAACCCTAATTTTAACCTATAATCAATTTCTCTCACATAATTACTTCCTCTCTTTTTTTCTCTCTCTCGCCATCGACATTTCATCCTCTTTCTCCAATTTCAACCTTTCTTCATCACAACTTATGACAGCCTGCAGCGCAGACATGTCAGAAGCTTCAATTTCTCTATGTCCATGAAAAGTAACTGATAGAGTGTGTGTGTTTGGGATAGCGGTAGAAAAAATGACTTATTGTGATTCTGACTTATTAAAAATGACTTAAAAGAAAAGATAATTTTTGATTCGTGATTTATGTTTGGATGAACGATTGAAAACGTATTTTTTTATAAGTCAAAACATGTTTGGATTAGCGATTGTATAAGTGTGTTTTTAAAAATAAAAAGTTGAAGGGCATTTGTATATTCTTTAAATTTTAGATAGATCATATATGCGATATCCGACAGTGACTTATTACCTCGATCAAGAGAACTCTGAAATCTGAATGGGGTCTAAACAAAAAGCGTTTATTAAGAGATTTGGAAATGGAATCAGCGGCAGATGTTATAATCAGAGGATGCTATTCGAGGTTAAGGAGTAGATCAGTGATTGACAATTACTCCCTCCAACACTAAATATAAAGCAGATTGGTTTTTTACAAGTTAAACAAGATACTTAATGTTCTCTGTTATATTATTATATATCAATTTATATGTTAATTAAAATAATTTAAAAAAAATAATAAATATAAATATTTTAAGATTATTTAATTAAATTTCGTAATATTATAAAAAAAATTAATTTTATGTTATATTTAGGGGGATATTAATTAAGGAAGTTATTATGGCCAACAAAAACACACAAAATAAATTAAGCTATCAAATAAAGTTCATATATTTCCCCCAAAATGTGATCTAAAGGACAGCGAATATTAGCCTACCAAAACGCAAATACACATTTCAAAAAGCTTCATTTTTGGGCTTATTGATAAGTAGCCAAAATCGGGCTTTTTTTTTTTTAAAAAAACACTCAACCAAACACTGACCAAAACGGGTTATAATTTGATTTAGGCTTTTTGTTCCCAAAACGGGCTTATTGGCCAAAAAAAGTGATCCCAAACACTCTCAAGAAACTCTTTTGTAAGCACGAAACAAATAAAGGGCATCAATATGAGGCTGATCATTACAGTATTAACAATTAACTACAATTAATACAGCAGAGCACAGAGCATTTCTTTAATCGCACAACTATTACCTACTTCGATTGCCCAAAAAGAAGTAAAATAATTGTGAATAGAGATGAATATTGACTTTCAATATCACGAAGGATCTGAATTGAGGAAATTCAGATCGTAACTCCGATGGGTGCATGTTGATCAATTCAGTTTTTGCCGAGCGGCTCCTCCTGGTCCATGTTCTTCGTGGTCGCATTTGTGATTTAGGGTATGGGTGTTTTGATCTTTTCATAATTATTGACTATTTATTAAATAAGATAAATAAAATTATTCCCTCCAAATATTACTTCATACTAAACATATTTTTAAAGCATCAATCCCAATCTCAATCCTAATCCCACTCCCAATCCATCAAAATTTAGTATCACGTACCAACAGAGCCTAGGACTTAAACCATATAAATGAAAAGATTTAGATATCTTAAATAGAAAAACAATAAACATCGATAACTGCTTGCCACCACCATATCGTCTGTTGTTAGCCACTTCTTTCTGCTGCTAGCTATCATATCCATATATTCATCCTCCATTGTTAGCTACCGCTCACTAAATCTGAATAGCAACATCTTTTGTGACATCAACCATTGCCTTCCATCGTAGTCATCAATTTAGGGGCATTTTTGGTATTTACAACCTTGTTTTTGTTTAATTTAATAAGTGTAAAATAGATTGGTTTGCATGGTTTGCCAAGCCAAGTTAGGTCATAGTCATTTACATTGTAATTTTCTTCCAACACCAATCTCCTCAGTTAGACACAAGTTCAGGAACCGCATATCAGATGCTTTGGATTTCGGAGAAGAGACGTGGCGACAATTAAAATATTTAATAAATAGTTAAATTTTTGAAAAGAGTTTATCTTGTCATATTTTTTTCTGGCATGTTCGAGTAGGGTTGCGATTCTTTCATTGGTTTTTTTTTCATTTTCTTCTCATGATCTCATATGTACTGTTAGACTAAAATAATATATGGTTTATATTTAATTTTTTATAAAATTATTTCTATAAATATATATAAGTAAATTTAAATTCTTAAAATCTTATTTATGCCATTCATAATTACAATCTATAAAAAATAAATAAAATTTTAATTTATAAAATATTATAATAATAATTGTATAAAATATTAAATTTAAATTATTTATTTTATGTATTAAAGGTGGGAGTGAGATGATAAGAAGATAACGATAAAGATGACAATAAGAGCATCCTTAGAGTACTTTATTCAATAAAATAATGGAGTAGGTATAGAAAAGGTGGATTCGAAACTTTCTGCTACTGGCTTTATGGCCTACTGCCAAGGCGGGAATACGTATTACCTATTCTTTTTAAAAAAAAAAAAAAAAAAACAGGTAAGGGGGTCGTCTGCCGTCTTTTTTTTTTTTGGCGGTAATCTCACACAAATGCTTTTTTTTTTTTTAATCATTTTCTTGTTGATGATTTTGATTTTTGAGAGATATTATGGTATTCTATTGTCATGAATAGCAGCGGTAAAACGGGGCGGGCTGGCGGATTGGGCCCGTCAGCCCGCCAAAATTAACGGGCTCGGGTTAGGGGAATTCAGCCCGTTTAAGAAACGGGCCAAACGGGTTAAATCCGTTTAACCAGCGGGTTAAACGGGTTAACCCGCGGGCTAAACGGGTTAGCCCGTTTAGCCAATTAAAATATTAAAAAAAAAACGCAGTCCCTGATCCCTCTGTGTCTCTGTCTCTTTCTCACCCTGTCACAATCTCAGATTCTCAGATCTCAATCCTCGCGACCTCGCCCCTCGGATCCATGCTCCTCGCTCACGCTCTCTCTGTCTCGCTCCTCGCTCTCGGCCTCGCTCCTCACTCCGCAGTCCGCACCGAACCCTAGCTCTCTCGCCTCTTGGCCTCTCGCCGGCTCGCCCTCTCCGCCTTCGTCTCAGATCGTCTCCCTCTTCGCCGCACGACTGCCTTGCTGGCGGATGGTGGTGGTGCACTGGTGCGATGGTGGGTGGCCCAACTTGTCTCGTCGGCGGCGGATCCTCGCCACTCGGTCTCTCCGTCTTCGTCTCCCTCTTCGCCTCTTCCTCTCGTGACTCGTGTCCGGTGACTACCTTTGTCTTCCCCGTCCGCCGTGCTTCTGTGTGAGGCAGTGAGGTAATGTTTTTTTAATTTGGTTCGAATTGTTTAGATATGTAATATTTTCCCCATTTCTTCTGAGTGGATTGGCGATCATAGTTTCCATTTCCCCTCATCTAATACTCTAATCGTCTGTAATGGTTCCAAATTCCTATCAACCTGTCATGGTCTATGTAAATATGTAATCGTCTGTAATGCTTTTCCGGCGTGGGAGAGACTCTGAATCTGAAATTCTGAATGGAGTATAAGAGATAAAATGCGTCTTGCTATTTTTTTTACAAAAAACCCAGTGTTTAATCGGGCTGGCGGGCTAACCCGTCAACCCGATTAAACGGGCTCGGGCTGCCATTTGGCAGCCCGTTAGGGAGTCGGGCTGAAGCAACCCGACCCGTTGGGTTGCCAACCCGTGTCGGGCCAGCCTGTCGGGCTCGGGCTGGCCCGAATTCCCAGTACTAGTCATGAAGGTTTAAAAGGAACAGTTTGGCCATTTTTAATATTTTTTTAAATAAAACTATACCTGACAAATCAAAACTGCACATGATGAACAAAATCAAAACGATCATTTTTTTTTCCAATGGAGCAAAACGATCATATTGGAATATGAGAGTTCTTAATTATTATGAGATGATCGCCCTCCCCCGTTCTTTGACAATGCGGGTGAAAATAAGTCAGGTTAAGTTAGACTTTGATGAAATAAGTTTAACCTTGTAATAGACACCTAAAGTCTAAATCTGACCATAAATTTATATATAGGTTTTTTTTAGACTCAGACTTAAATCTTATAAAGGTCTCATCATACTTAAAACCTTTTTAAAAGCTTATCTATTATGTAAGCCTTTTAAATAGGCTTAAAAAATTTGGCCTTAAAGACTTTAAATAGGGTTAAAAGCCTATAGTTTAAAGTCTACAATGTTATTAAAATAAAATTTAATTTCTATAATTTAATAAATCTATATAAAAAATAATTTAAAAAGCTATTATTTGAGTTTTAAATTATAGAAAACGAATCCACTCTAGTAATTTAATAATTGTTTTTCAAATTAAAATAAAAAATGATAAAAATATAAATATAACACATAGATATAATATAAATGAAATTATATTTTAAAATATGTAAATAAACTAGACCTAAAGGTTTACAGGCCAAATCTTCATATTGACATGGTTAAAGTGTGTATTTGGGTAAGCCTCTAAATAAGTTTTAGCCTAGCCTCTTTGTTAAACAGGTTAGGCCCTAACCAGGTCAGGGTGTAGGCCGATGATAAGGCTAAGGCCTGGCCTATTCTCATCTTCACTTGAGGGGTCTGACTTCTCTCCTTTTCTTTCTCGTTTGCTCCTATCCTTTACCCCTTATAATCATTGAATTAAGATCTAATAGTTCATATTTAATATTTTATAAAAATAATATTACAATAGAGAAAAGGATAAGAAATAAATATTAAATGTGGATTATTATATCATGGTCTAATAGTCATAAAAAAGATAAACATTGGGAACAGATTAAAAAAGAAAAGGAAAGAAGCCTTCGTTGAGATGGGTAGAGGATTCGATTCCCTCCTATGGAAACGTTTGGCACCCGAAGATTAAAATATTAAATGTGGATTATTATACCGTGGTTTAATAGTCATAAAAAGGATAAATAATGAGATTGTTTGAACATTAGGGAATATCTTTTGTACACGAGGAAGATTATTTGAACAAAAGAGAAGATCTTTTGCTCACAGAAAAGATTGTTTGCACCTGAAGATCCTATTTAATAAATAAGTTTCTAATGAGATATCTAATGACAATTTTCCCTTTTACTTATCATTTTAAAGTATATATACTCTAAGTTATCATTTTTTTTTCAAATGAAAATGGGACAAAAAGCCCAAAAACTACTTAAGAAACATAGGTACAAATTCTCCTGAGAGCAACTCCCATCAAGTCACTTTACAACAAGTCAGATAACCCATTAGGAGGATCCTGCAAGATATGCAACTCATCCCTACATTTGCAAACCATAATCGACAAGCTAGTCAACCACCAAATTCCCTTCTCTACATATATGCATGAAACATACTTTGCATAGCCAGCAATCCAACTTCCATATGCAATTTGCAACACCCTGCCACACGCAGCTTCTCTAAGATTTCCTTTTGCCACACCATAAAAGTTCAATTTGATCCATTTAATGTTCCTCCTGCATCTCTACGCAAGATCACAATCAACATTCTTAGCAAGCACTTTACATTCCCAGACACACTTTTTTATAACCAAGTCTGGTCGTGAAGGCAAACAAAACCCCTTTTCAAATAGGAAACGGTTCCTCCAATTCCATAACCATGTCGACAAATAAACTTCATATTATAGAAGATAATATTAGTGAAATTGATAAGGAGAGCTGTCATACATGTTCCCTTCAGTAAATTGAGAAGTATACTTTACTTGATAAGTTTATTTAGGATCTCAACAAACGAATGATTTTTAAAACTGAAGTTTATGTACATGGTAGCATATAATATTTTGTGTTGTATAAGAACTAGAACTTGGTTAAAAATCAAAGAACTGGAACTTAGTTGCTATATGCTTTCCGGGAGCTTATGGGCCATGGGTTCAAATCTCATTTCCTTGCGGGATGGTGGGGGAAGATATCTTTTTTTTTAAAGCAACGAAGAGCATTTTAATAATTGATTATGAAAACATAATATTAAACAAGCCTTCTAGTTTTATAATAAGGATGTTCATAGGACATAGGCTAAGTTTGGTTTTGGGCAAAAATCAAATGAACAAAGCCAATCAGTTCAACTGAAATAGAAGATTGATCGATTTTATCATAAGAAGGTTGGTTTAGTTTGATTTTGCTAGTTTGGCTTTGTTTAGTTTGGTTTGAATCACACTCAAATGATGATTTTCATTCTTTACATGATATTTTTTTAAAATTTAATGCTAAATAAAAAACAGATTAATATTCAATTGCAAAAGTTAAACTTTTAAAGTGCTAATAATAATATTGATTAAATAGATAATGCCTAAGTTAGAGAGTTGAATTATTTATTTTAATATTCAAATCATATGCATAAAATTACTATTAATTATCCATAATACGTTTTTTTGGACCAAAATAATATGAATAAAACAATTGAGAAATAAATATAATATACCATAAAATCATACACACACACACACACAATCAAATAGAGAGTAAAAAATTGATAAATCTATAATAAAACATATTAAACTAATTCAAACAGGTCTAATTCGATTTGATTAAGTTTCAGGAATGCAAAACCAAACTGATGGATCAAAAAAAGAACAATGAAATAATGCAAAACCCCAATCAATTATAAAAGATAAAAAAGCAAAATTAGACCTTCTTAAAAAAAAAAATCGGTTTGGTTTGATTTGATCAGGAAGGTAAGGTTTGATTCAGTTTTTGAACACCCTGCCATAGAATGAAATTGCAAAATGTTTTAATCCTAATTTGCAAACATTGCTCTTAAGTGGTTACTTATTTATTTATTTCTGGCCAAATAAGTGGTTTTATTAAAATAAAATTCTCCATGAAATAAATCCTAGCCTTGAGAGTTCGGTCTAGGGGATCATCTGTTGGCGGGAAAAAACATGTCTGGGGTGATCATCTAAACGGCGTCCATTCATTAAGAAGAGCGCCATCTCAACCGCTAACTGGGGACTAATCCTGACCGTTGGTTTATTCAGGGGTTGCCCTCATTCTGGTCCTCAATGCCTCCGTTCGCGCCTGAGACTGAGAACATCAAATTCTGCTCTAGTTTCGGTAGATATCTCCTGAGTACATTTAATTTTCTGCTCGCTGGCGACTTCTTCTGCTGACATCTCATCCAACGTGCACCCCCTAGGGAACTTAGTTTTGTGTTTTTAACAGAGATTTCATCCCTGTTGCTGGAGCTGCTAAGACTAACAGAAAACCTAAAATTCTGGTTGGCTTTGCTAATACAATTTTCTTTTCTCATGGTAATTGATATCCCACTTGCTTTGATTCGCTTGGTTTCATCTTCATTGGCAAGGCAAGTTCAGGGATTTGCCAAACCCTTTCCCGGTATGCCTCCGATTCTTTTGCTGTCGAGAAGGATTGGTCATTCCTTCAATTGGCAGAGTTTTCTTCCCCGTTCGAATGGAATTCAAGTCCAAGCAAGCAACCAAAAACACTTGTCATGGTAATCCTGTTTCCATTCCTTTATCTGCATTGTGTTTTCTTGGACATCGACCAATCGGGAGACCAAAGACATTTATGAGCAAAGGTTTCAACTGAGTATATGGCTGTATGGTCTTCTTTTACAAGAAGGTTTTCTCTAAGGCACATTCAACTTCTTCTTCCTCGCACACTTCACCCATCAAATGTCACAGCCATACCAAACCATCTCTCTCAGGCTTTTCATGAAACAGTTTCGCTACCGTCTCACTCCCTTAAACCTTCTTTCTCCTATCTTTCTCAAGCTATCAAAGACCCTATCGACTTCATTGCCGATGAGTTCCATTTCCATGGGGACCTACGTAACCCAGTTCTACACCAGTTCCTTGAATTGCTTAGAAAGGTTGCCTGTAATTCATCAGAAGCAGAGGCCATGGCCTTTCTCGATGAATCAGGTATCGAAGCTAATAGAGATTTAATTGGTTCGACGATTTGGGAACTGAGGGAAGAGTGTAAAGCTGCCTTTTTTGCATTTAGGTGGGGCAAGAAGTGGGATTGCAATGATGAAAATGTTTATCAATTGATGATATGGGTTTTGGGCCATCATCAAAAGTTTTCCACTGCATGGGGTTTGATTCAAGACATGCATCGGTCTTCTCTGTGTACACGGCAGGCAATGCTTATTATGATTGATAGGTGAAATGGCCTTTGCTCTTGAAACTCTTTCTGGCTCGTACAAGGTTTTGTTGATCCCATTAAAATGGAGAATCAATTGTAAATTTTCTTTTGCATCTATGTCAAACATTACATTTTCAATTTTGATAAATGAAATTTTGCGAAATTACCAGCCTTGTTAGAGATTTTCTGGGCTGCATTCAGTGAGAATATGACCACAACTTCCAAATATTCTGGTTCTGTGAAAAAATTTTAGTCCCGGTAGTTCTTTTTAATAATATATCTCATGTAAGCTTATCAAAATGTGGAATGAAACTTGTATTATTATGTTAAGAAGTACCCCATGATAGGAAGCAACAGATTGATTTTAGTTTGACCTCCTTGGAGTGTCTATTATTTTGCTTGTGTACTTTCATTTTTAGATGGGCATTACACCAATTATCAAATCATATTCAGGGTTAAGAAGTCATTCCTTGTCTTTGCTATTGAGTTAACTAGTAATGCAGGACTCTTTTGTTGTGATCTTCCTTATCATTTGAATATTAGATTTTTATTGTGCATGTGCTTGCATCCAATTAATCAACCTTATCTGTCTGTCTATTTTTATATGTTCCTGGTGATATTGTGTTAGTACATATATGAACTCGTGTTAGTGGCATCTCAATTTCATCAATAACTTTTGTTCTTTTGTTCCTCTTGTGGCACTTTGCTTCGATTAGATATGCATTCGGAAATGACTCAGCCAAGGCTATCCAAACATTCAACTTCATGGAAAAGTTCAGAATGACCCCTGATCATGAAGCAGTTCATGCCTTTTTGCATGCACTTTGTAAGCATGGGCACATTGAGGAGGCTGAAGAGTTTATGCTTCGGAATAAGAAGCTCTTCCCTCTTGAGACTGAGAGTTTTAACATTATTCTGAATGGGTGGTGTAACATATCAGTAGATCCATTTGAAGCGAAAAGAGTTTGGAGAGAAATGTCGAACTATTGTATAACACCAGATGCTACCTCATATAGCCACATGATTTCTTGCTTTTCAAGGACAGGAAATCTCTTTGACTCGCTTAGACTTTATGATGGGATGAAGAAAAGGGGTTGGATCCCTGGGAAGGAGGTTTACAATTCTCTAGTTTATGTTTTGACTCACGAAAATTGCTTGAAGGAAGCCCTGAAGATGATGGATGAGATGAAAGAAGGCGGCTTGCAGCCAGATTCTGCCACTTTTAACTCAATGATACTTCCTCTTTGTAAAGCAAGAAAACTAGCACATGCAAGAATGTTATTAAATACAATGGTAGAGGAGAATCTTAGACCAACCATCGAAACCTTCCATGCATTTCTTGAGGGAACAGATTATCAGGGAACACTGGAATTCCTGGGTAGGATGAAAAGTGCTAGTTTAGGACCTAATGGGGACTCCTTTCTTATAATTCTTGAAAAATTCTTCAAGCTGGAGCAACCTGTAAATGCATTGAAAATTTGGCAGGAAATGAAGACTTTTAAAGTACCACCCAGTTGTATGCATCACAGAAGAATGGTAGAAGGTCTTGCGACTTGTGGGTGGCTAGTTAAGGCTCGGGAATTTTACAAGGAGATGATATTAAATGGATGTTCGGAAGATCCAAGGCTAAAGAAGCTCTTGCAGGAAGAAGTGGTGGATGGTTGTGATGGAGATAAACAGCATGTTAAAGTGACCAAGAGTGGTAAAGGATTCAATCATTTGAAAAGCAAGATGAAACGGAAGAAGAATCCATGAGAAGCTCAAGAAAGAAGACGATCTCAAACGAGGACTGGAATTACAAAAGCTACCATGGTTTATCTTGCTAGTCAACCTTCTTCTGTGGGGTAGACCATAAGTGCTGACGGATGTTGGTTTCTTTGGTTTTGGTGCTGCTGCAGCTTTGCAAAAGGCTCACATAATACGTACATCCAATGTTTGAGATTGTTATATTTTTTTTATTCTGTTCAATAAAATGATATTAGTTATTATAGAAGAGGCGGATTCAAAACTATGTGCACAGCTACCAGATTCGACCTAGTATTCCCCTATTTTGCCCTCACTTTCCTCTCCATCCAAACATAGTTTATAGATTAATAAAATTTTAATTTCCTCCCTCACCCCAATCCTGGAAAATTCTGATCCTTTATCTGAACCTTTATGGAATAGAGTTGTGAGGTTTGCTTGGATTTTAATAATAGTGCATTACTGGCATGCACAACAGCGACGAATTTTTCCTCTTCTTCGATGAAATTTTCTGGTTATACTCTGAAATTTTCCCCTTCTTCTTGCTCTGAAAATTTTTGCAGAAATTTTCCCCTTATTTTTTGATCTACTCTTACCTTTTCCTTTTTGTTTTGTTTGTTGAGGATGTTGATTTAGTTTTTACTTTGTTGATCTGGCTTTGACGAATTGTGAATTGTGGATTTTTCTTCTAGATTGGGTTTCTTTCTCAAGATTGGTTATCGAACGTTGAGGCCGTGTAAGTTACGGACACTTGCATCTTCTGTGTCGTTGGATCGTAGGTCTTCGGGTTCAGTAGGATTATCAGTCAATTTTCTTGCCCTTTCTCTGATATCTTTTTAGGAAGCGTCGAGGACGACGATGAACAGGCTCGGCTCAGTCTTGTTGCAAATATGAGAGGAAACGTCGAACGCTTCAATGTGAAAAAAATGTGGGAACTTAACCCCCAAACTCGTTCGATCTCCTCCGACGGCCATTGTATCGTCCTCAACTTCACTGCCGTTCTTCAGGATTCTCATTTTTTTGTCCTTCCCCATGTCCATGTCTGTGATTATCAACCGCAGGGTAAGTTGTCGCGTTTTCAGATTTTTTTGAATGCACATGGGTGTTTTATCTTTTGGGCATTGATTGGATCAACTGAGGTAGGCTTGGAGATGAGAGAGAGAAGAGAAAGATTGACACGTGGCACTTGTCATGACCTGTAACGCCTCAAACAACACAGTCAAATACTGAAACAAACTATTTCAAAAGTCGCCGCCACAAATTATCAAAATACATAATATGTTTAAATAAAACTCTAATCATATCCTATATCACAGTGTCAAATTAAATTCTTAAAATATTTTAATAAATAAAATAAAACGTTAAAGGTTTAGGGTCATGATAAATAAAATGACATAATATGTGCTCTAGGAGTACAAAAGAATCATCAAGGTTTATTCCATAGGTTTCATCCTTTGTTCCCTATTAGAACAATCACTTAAAAAAATATTACCTCCGGTCTTAAATATATGACATAATTTGTAGTGTAAATTACACTACAAATTATGTCCTATATTTAGGAATGGAGGGAGTAATATATAGGGATGAGATTCCATATCTTAGTAACTACTGAAAGTTTTTACTGTACAAAAGTAAACCACATATGATTTAAAATAAAGAACTGATTACATATATATTTACGTGTACCATAATCCTCATACAAAACAATTGCAAATATAATCATTATGCCAATCTATATTTTCATCACAACAAGTACATTATGTAATATGGAAAATGTAACCTCCCTATATATGCAAAACTCATTCATTTGAATGGATTATCTAAAGCTCACCAGTTCTTAACATACACACCAGCCAAAAGTGCAGAGCTTAAGTCTGGACTATAGCTCCTTTCCTTAAAAGAACACAACTAAGAAGGTATCACATGTTCCATAGCTCTAATGCATCGGCCAAAGGAAAACATGTCATCCATTATGCACCGAGTGATGACATACCATGTAGTAAAAGATCTCACCACACAAATTCCTCTTTACTCCAACTCATCGCAAATGCAACTGCCATGACAATTATATTTAATCACTAATAAATATAATATCATTAAAAAACAAATAATAATAAATCATGGCTTCATTCATATCAAATATTATCATATATTCAAACATGTCAAAAAGGAATCAATAATCCAACAATACATTACTTATAATTAAATTATTAACCATGTGAATAAAGTGAGTTATAAAGAAATTTACTTGTAACATTACTTGCTTGAGAATTTATAATACATACATATATACATATAATTCAATCCATTTTTTTTTAATAAAAGATAGTTATTCACAATCATACACAATTTACAAGTATATAGAAGAATATTCAGAGTTACCTGCTACTCCCTAACTCACAGGTAATCATATAAAGTCACTCCAAAGCTTTCAATGAGAGTCTACAAAAACACAAATATAATATCTAGGGTTAAGGGAGAAAAATACCCATAAACTTTTCTCAAAAGTTTATACACTATCATAAACTTTATTGGAGTGCAAAAATATCCATGAACTTTTAAAAGGGGGGAAAAAGTGACACTTCTGTTAAAACTAATTAATGGTCATTAACTTCAATGCAAAAATGCCAAAATACTCCTATCTAAAAAAAGTTTATGATGGTGGACGCACTTTTGGAAAAAAAAATTTATAGGTATTTTTGTACTTTTGAAAAAAATTTTATGGGTGTTTTTGCCTCTTAACCTTGTTTTTAAATAGGGGTATTTTAGTACTTTTACACTGGAGTTAACAGTCGTCAGTTAGTTTTAACGGAAGTGTCACTTTTGCCCCCCTTTGAAAGTTCATGGTTACTTTTGCACCCAAAAAAAGTTTATGGTGGTGGATGCACTTTTGAAAAAATCTATGAATATTTTTGCCTCTTAACCCTAATTTCTATTACTCCATTCGATCTTAAATATAAGACAAAGTTAATTTTTCTGGAGAGATTAAGTTAATTAAATTACTTTAAAATATTGATATTTGTCATTTTTTTTCTCCAAATTATTTTGCCTAACTTATAAACTGATATATAATCAAAGAATATACAACATATGATATGATTAAGTAACTTATTTAGCTTATTTAATCTTTCAAAAAAAGTCAACTCCGTCTTATTTTTAGAACATAGGGAATAATATTTTATGAAAAGCTATTCTATAGTTTCTATAGGACTACTCTAAAATCACTCTAAATCCTTAAGACTAATCTATAAAAATCACTATTGTAAATGTATGTCTAATTATACTATAATAGGCTCAACAAAAACCTAGAGGAATTGGGAAGTACTAGGTTGGAAACCACTTTTCAAAATCACAAAATACTGAAAATAGGGGTTGGCTGCAGACAAAACAAGGACAGAAGGTTTTTAGTTGCAGCCAAGATTTGCTGGCTGCGGCCAAAAAGTGCACAGAAAGTTTTGCATTGCAGCCAAGAATTTTGGTTGTAGCCAAAGAAACTTCAAAAAATAATAATTAATTCTAGAAAAATCAAAATGAGGTGATCTCAAAGCCAAATGAAAGCTATTTAAGTCCTCTTCATAGGAAAAATATGAACCATTACCAGAAATCATCACACAATTCCATAATTACACAAAATTTCACACTGCTCTAGAATTAAGTCCAGTTTCGACATCAACCTTTGGGCAACGAGAACTCCCAGCTCACAAAACGAAATGGTACAAATTATATATCCATTTTGAAGCTTGGAATGTAAACTTTAAGACTGGAAAGTTTCAAAATTTTTAGACACCATTACCCATTCAAAATTCCAGACAACCTAACTTCCCTGTACAGAGTTTTAAGGGACAGAATTTCAGTTTTGTGCAATTTGCTTCCAATGATTCCAAATTCACCACAAATGCCATTCCATACCAAATTTCCACAAGGAACCCATTGGAACCCCTAAAACCACCAAATTCCTATCACACAAACATATTGTTCTGTTTTGGGCAACCATGAACACACAATGCAAAATTTTTCTAAATTTTCCAATCAATGATCCAACCCAATTCACACCAATTTCATTGTTCAAATCATGCAACAAGACACCTATTCCAATACTAATTTACCATACTATACACAAGACCCTAATGGCATGAAAATTAGGGCAAAAATCCAAGAATTCCAAAGTTCAAACAATAACCACAATGAATATGTCAAAATGTGCCAAATTCTTACTTCTTCCTCTTCCCAAGACTAGTCTCTTGATTTCTTTTCTTTCAACTTTCTTCAACCACTCAAACACCACCTTTCAAAATTCTGAAACCATAGCAATAAAGCCCTTGTCACCATGAACAAGATTAAAAAAGGTGAGTTGAGCATTCAAGGTCATACGGAGCACCTACCTTAGGCTTCTTTCTTTATCTTTCCTTCAAGCTCTTGGACGACAATGGAGGCTAATGAGAGAGAAATGAGATAGAGATTATGATCAGAATTTTTTGGCCTTTCAATTGCCTCTTGGACATCCAAAATGAGAGAGGGAAGAGAAAAACACCTTTTGACACTTTGACCATGATCCATGGCTCTCATGAAGCCAAGTGTCATGATCTTGTTCCTTCTCCCAACTCCTTCCATGTTCATGCAAGCATAGGATCACTCTATGATAATCTCTTGACATGTAATCCAAACCATTGATCTACAATTTACCAATGAGTTGCCTCTTTGGTAACTGACCAATTGGTCAGTAACTTTCCCATTTTGCCCCTGATTATCACAACGCTTACTAAATCACCACCAACACCTTTATCTTGCCATTTCTCTCAACCATGCGCCCTCCCCTCCATTATAACGTAGTTTAGATATTAATCTACAATTGAACTTAAACATAGGGTTTAGGCACTAATTGAAACACATTCACATTGAATTTAGCGATAATTACATCACTGTTAACATAATTAGCCCTTAATTCCAAATTTGGTTATTACAACTAAGATAAACAAGTAGGGAGTAAAAGGATATGATAAATATATATTTTATAATTAAATAGGTATATATTTTGGATATATCCACTGGATTTATTAATATTTTATGCCTATTTAATTATCTTTTATATACTTTTCTATCTTTTTGTTAATGATAGGATAATAAGAAATTTTAACAGAAAATCTACTCATATCCGATCCTATTTTATTGTGTAGGAGATATTATATGAAGAAAGAGAAAAAAGAGAAATCAAATGACACACACACACACACACACATATATATATATATATATATATATGTTTTAAGAAATTGGAAGGATATTAACCGTGGACCCCACATGAAGCAAAGAAAGGAAGTAATAGATTAAAATCAATCCCCACGTTATGCTCTGTTGAGAAGATAATATAATATAATATAATATAATATCTTATATTGAGATGATAGAGGATATACAATTAAAGAGACGTCAAGAACAGCACCCATGGAAGGCTATATATATCATATATGTGAGTGGGAGGAGGGCGGACACAGCAGAGACACAGCTGGGACGGCAGAGTCAGGATAGAGCTTGAACAAGGAAAGCAGAGCAGAGATTAGGGAGCGGGTTTGAAGATTCAAAGAGATTTGGAGCTTTAAATTTTGTTTTTCATTAATTTTCTTCTCTCTTTTTCTTAGTTTCTGATATGAATCGAATTATTATTTATGGTTTTAATTTGTTGATGAACATGAGTAGCTAATTTTCTCGTTCTAGGATTTTCTTGAACCTATTTATGGATTGAATTATTTATTTACTCTCTTTTTGCATCAAATGGAGTTTTTGTATTGATTTTATCTTGTTCTTAATGCCTCTAAATGCCTGATCACCATTTAGTTGTCTTGTTTATTTAAATTAATCTTGAGAAAGATAATTTAAGTGTAGAACTTGGGTAAAATAATGTTAGACTTGAAGTTTAGGTATATTAAATGGATGGTTTGTTAGTATCATAGAGATATAGTTACTAACCTAGCATTGTCAGATTAAGATTGGTGTTTAAAGTTAGTCCTTATAAATTAATACAAGAGATTGATTAGTTTATTAGAATAAATATTTGGTTTTGACTCGAGAGAGCGTTATCAAATACTTTTGAAACTTAAACAAATACATATCTTCGTTTGATTGCTTATTGAGGGTAAATTAATTAGTTTATGAAATAAATAGGGGATAGATAATCCTAGATTCCTCCTGTCTTGAAGTTCTAGATTTGATCAATTAATTCTTAAGTATACAATTTCTTTCAAAATGGTCTCACTTAACCTGATTGGTAACTTAATTAAGATAATTAATTCATTTTTGTCATAGTCCTCGTGGGAACGATCTTTTTATATTATTTGCGACCCATACGTTTGCGGTAAAGCTAAATGGCTAACAGGATCTCCTTGTCTAAGTCCCCTTTGAGGCAAAAAAGTATCTATTGTTCTACCTCCTAGCTTTACAGAAAACTTCACGCTTAACACACATTTCATAATTTTAGATACCCAAGAAGTTTCAAAATTCAGTTTCAGGAGTATTGCTTCAAGGAAATTCCATTCAACTCTATCATATGTTTTGTTCATATCGATTCCAACAGTGGTATCATAATCATTACCCCTACCACTTTTTAGGAAATGGAAAGCCTCATGCACCATGAAAATATTATCTTGAATCAATTTACCAAGAACAAAAACTCTTTGTTGTTTAGAAACAAACTACGGCATAATACTCTTCATCCTATTAGCTATAATTTTAGAAATAATTTTATAACAAAAATTGCACAAGCCAATAGGACGAAAGTGGCTAACAGTTTCTGGGCCATCAATCTTGGGAATAAGCACTAGGTTTGTAGTGTTTAACATAGTAACATCCAACCCTTCATTAAAACAAGACTTCACCATACTAGACAAGGAAGGTCCAACAACCACCCAAGAATGCTTATAAAATAAGCTTGGAAAGCCATCAAGCCTAGGCACCTTGAGGCTTCCCAATTCAAAAGCAGCTGTTTGGACTTCTACATTTGAGACAGGCATTAGGAACTGATGACTATCTAGATCTATTACTAAAGGTTCCACATAGCTCAAAACAACCTCAAAATTGCGTTCAGTTGAACTTGCAAATAAATATTTATAAAATTGACTAAAGCATTCCCCAATTGCTTCCTGATTATCAATCCATTCTTCATTGGCATTTTTCAATCTATCCACTTTATTTCTCGCTCTATGACTCTGGTTGTTTTATGAAAAAACTTTGTGTTAGAGTCACCCTAGTTCAACCAATTAATCCTTGACCTTTGAAACCAATATTTTTCCTCTCTTTCTTATAGCTTCTCAATCTGACTTATTATCTTATTAACTTCCCTTACACCCTTCTTAGTCCACTCCCCTTCATACCAAACTTTCAGATCATTTAGTAACCCTTCTATTTCTCTTTGGTTATTAGGGAATTCTTTTTTACTCCATTTGATTAATACTTTCCTCACACGGTCTAAGCTTCCCAAAAAACCCTCAAGAACCCCCGCATCATTTCCCCCCTCCTTGTCCCAATTACAGGAAAGAATAGAATCATAATCATGATGATCCACCCAAAAAATTTCAAATTTAAAATCTCTTGTATCTTTTCTTTCCAAAACATTAGGATAAATTAGAAGAGCAGAGTAATCAAAACCTATAGGTTCAAGGTTACATACCTGAGCAGTTGGGCATAATTCTCTCCAAGCTCTAATGTATAATGCTTTATCCAGCCGTTCTTTGATGTTTGCTTCTTGTTGTCTTCTATTCGACCAAGTGAATTGAAGCCCTTTAAAGCCCATATCCATCAAATTACAGGCGGAAAGAAACTGATAAAAGGGTTTAAAGGATTCCATAGCTCTAGTTCTTCCTCTTTTCTTCTCAAAATCAAAGCGGATTTCATTGAAATTTTCAAAACAAATCCATGGGATTGATTCCCCAGGATTGAGGTGAACCAAGCTTCTCCACCAACTTCTTCTATCTTGTTCAACTGGCCGACCATACACTAGTGTTATGTAATCCTTCACTGGATCAAGCCCGCTTATCACCTTCAAATGAATGAAATTTTTATCAGCCTGCAGAACCTCAATAGCAGCACCATCCTTCCACCACACTACTAACCTTCCACTTAAACCTTCAGGTGGCACATATTCCATGTTGTGAAAGTGAAGCTTATGTCTCAGCTTGTCTACTTTTTTGAAGCTTGCCCTGGTTTTTGAGAGGGAAACAGATTAGGAATGTATTTATTACATAGAAATTGGAGGTTCTTGCTTATTAGGGGATACTGTCAGGGGTGACCCTATCCCCTGATAGTTCCACCATAATAGACTCATGGCTCTTGGGTGGTCGTTGACGGACGCCCACTAGACCTATCTTCAGCTAAAAACACGTAATCATCTAGGATCGAAGCTCATAATTCAAACCTGGAACCAGTTTTGATTTCTGTGATCGGCACATCCACCAGGTTATCCAATTTAAGCTTTCCTTTACCATTCTTCTTCTTCAACTTCCCCTTACCCTTCTTGTCTATAAGGTTTTTCGCTTCTGCCACTTTCTTCACTAAATTCAGGTCCTCTTTAACCTGTTTAGCTCTTGGCAATGCCTAATCCCCTTCTATTCTCCTCTTTAGTGACTGTAATATCCCAATTTTTTATTATGGGTTAATCATGATTATTATGGATAATTATGAATTTAATTGGGATTATTATGTGTTTTATGGCAATATTAAACTAATATGTCATAATTATGGAAAAAATTGGAATAATGGAAATATTGGCCATAAGTGGTAATTAATGGAGAAATTAATTACTAACTAAGAGAAAATGAGATGTGTGATTTAAATGGCTAATGGAGAGATTAAAGTAGTTAATTTGTGACTTATTTGGTGAGAGCCAATGGTAGTGTGACACGTGGCAAAGAGTGAGTATGTAAGAAAAGTCAAATGAGAGTTTAATATGATTCTTTCTGTCTCTTCCTCCCCACATTTTCGTGTGCAGCTGAAAGGAGGAAGTAATCATCACCATCTTCTTCATCTTCCCACTCCATCTCTCACTCTCATCTCTCTCTCTCAGCTGGGCGCCATTTTTGGTAGAAAAAGGAAGAGAAGAAAGCTTGAAAAAGGTAAGGAAAATGGTCTCTATTGCTCAAACTCCCTTCATTAAAGTTGATCCTTGAGTTAAGAGCAACATTTCTATGGTTGTAGTTTGTCCATTGGTTGTGGTTTGTGGCCACACGAAATTTTGGGAGGTGGTGAATCAAGAACTCCCTTTGAGAAAGTTGATAAGGTGAGTGAGACCTATCTATTTATCTATGTTTTATGCCAAATAGATTAGCTTGGATTTTCTGGAAATTCTTGGGCCATTTTTGAAAATGAGGGCCATTGAGAGTTTGGTATATGTTTGGCATGGAAATTGTATGTTGTAATGCATTTTGGATAGATAGAATTGATTGGGTTTGAAATTGTTAAGTTTGGAGATTTTGGAAGTTTAGTGTTTAATGTTACCCAAAACCAAAGCATGATAATGGAATAGGATTTTGGTGATTTTGACAATTCCATTAGATTCCTTGAGTGATTTTGTGTGGGAATAAGCTTGGTTGTTGATTTTGGGATTCATTTGGATCACTTGGGAAAAGTTGGAAAATCTGTTTTGGTTAAGCTCTGTTTTTCGCTGTCAGCTTACACGAGCGTTTTGAGTGACCAAATGGTATTGGAAAATTATGAAACTTTCCAGTCTTAAAGTTCACATCCCAAGCTTCAAAATGGACATATATTTTGTGTCATTTCGTTTATAATTCTGTGAGATATGGTTGTCCAAAAATTTGGGATTGAAACAGAACTCTGTTTTGGAGTAGTGTTTAGTTTTTGGTGATTCTGTATTTGTGTAGTGATTTCCAGTGATGGGCTATATTTTTCCTTGAAAGAGAACTCATATACCTTTCATTTGGCTTTGGAATCACCTCGTTTCGATTTTTCTAGAATTAATTATGGTTTTTCGAAGTTCAGCCCAGAGTCAGGAAATTTCTGGGCCGCGGCCCAAACCTTTCTGGCCTGATTTGGGCCGCAGCCCAAGGAAGGGCGGGCCGCGGCCCACCCCTGTGTTCTAGCACTTTGAGTTATCGAAAGGAGATCTTTAGCCTATTGTTTCCCAACCTTTTAGGACTTTTATTAGAGGCATTTGTGGCCTCTTAAGGGTTAATTATGATAACCAAAATTAAGTGTTTCAAGTTAATTAAGTCTTGGAATAGAAAATAACTCTTCGTCCCTAATCATGATTCTAGGATACGATATTTGCCCTCCTCGGGAGAGACCGGCGCTAGGACACACACGGAAGGATCAATGTAGTGACTCTTCTCTCATATTATGTATGATGTTTTGGCATGCATAACTTATCGTTGAATTTGTGAAATGTGTGCCATGGTCCATTACGGCGTGAGCAGGTCAGCGTGAGCCGTGTAGGGATTGACGATGGTCATCTCTAGGTCGGCCGTTGAACTGTCGTAGTAATCGACATGGATATTGTGAATCTGACCCGTGGGGCGACGTTTGTGAATCCAGCCGTGGGCTGTGTGTATCTTGCTTGTATGGCTTGTGTATGAAATGCATTATATGAATCCCAGCTGTGGTGAAATGTATTGTGTGGATTGCTGTGATGCAATGCAACGTGAGTAATTCAGCGTGAGCAATCGTAAGGGATGACATGTGTCATACTAACCATTGCTGTTGTAATTGCCGTTGTAATTGCTTGTTGTGGTTAATGATTTGCTTACATGCACTATTATTGTACATTATATGATTGATTTGTTACTACGGGGATTCCTTAGAATCTCACTCTCCCAAAAACCATGTTTTAGATAGGGCAGAAGGATCGAAAGGCAAACGGGCGACGAAGAGCGGATAGTGCTCCGGTTTAGAAGTATATTTTGGTTTTATTGGTTATCATGTACATCATATGGATGCTTTTGGGAAACAATTGTATATAATGGGATTGTAGTATAGTTTTGTGTAATCCCCAAGTTAAGGGTAATGAATTGTGGACTTTGTGCCTTTGTAAAACCTTTATTAATGAATGGAATCCAAGTGTGTCGGGAATTTGCTTTATACTCTGATATTGGTGAATGAAATCAACTTGTACAGGCCATTTAGTATTGAATGTGAATATGAGACCGTCATGAACAAATTTTGTAAAAGTTTTTGTAAGCCATGATTTTGGGAAGATTGACTTTGTTTAAGCCCCAAAATCTATTATGGTCTCTAATTCCACATTAATTATGTTTTTACGAACCAATCTCGACCTTAATCGTGAAGGGGGTTACAGTGACACCTTCTCTAATTTCTCAACCAAAACTCCTTTATAAACCTATTGTTTTACCGTAATGAGAGCCATTTTGGCCCCCTTCTCCTCTTCATCCAGTGTTTCCATAAAGTATGGTTCCCTACCATTTCCCTCTCTTTTCCCTGGGCTGTTTGAGAAGAGAACTCTTTTGACTTCACTTACACTAGACACTTCCTCTATTTCTCTCTCATTATTATTACTCCTATTAAGAAGAAGTGGCATAGCAGGCTTCAGATTGAAGGTACTAGGATTAGGTTCCCCCCTCGTGTCCCTCAATAAAATTAAACTTTGATCTTTCTCTACCAGCAAGCTTTTCACTATATCTTTGGAAAATCTACTAGTTGAACCCCTATTGCTTTGATTGGGTTCAACTGTTTCCCTATTCCCAGCTTCCAAGATACCTATCTTAACTGGGCTTATGACTTCCTCTTCTTCTCCTTGGGCCTTAGGTTTGTCTCGGTCTTCCTTCATCATATTCTTTGAGGTTTCCATTGTGTCTTCTGTCATATTTCTTGAGGAAATCATCCCCACCAGATTTGCCTCTTCATGACCCTCTGTTTGCATGCTATCCCTATTAGTTGTTTGGTTATCCCTAATACTTTACATAGAGGATAAATTTTCTCGAGCGACTCAACTTCTACCATCCCTTTTGGTCCTCCACAGATAGTGACTATTGTCTATTGGTGCCACAACTCTTATTGGCCTTACTTCTATCCCTGTATTGTATAACGACTACCTAAGGTCTTCTTCTGACATTACTTGTTCTAAAGCATACCCATTTTGTTCATGTCTTATCATTCCACAGTTAAAACAAAAGGCCTGCAATTTCTCATATTTCACCCAAGCTCTTATTCGATCATGATCTGGGCGAGACACCTTGAAACCCACATTCAAAGGTTTGGTAATATCAACGTTAACTCTCAACTAACAAACCCTCTGAAAAGTGAATCATTTAGCTTAGGGTCCTTAAAACATACCACCTCACCTATTCTCGCACCCATTTTCAGTAACATGTTTTTAGACATAGTTGCTCTCGACAACCTATGCACTTGTACCAAGAGCAAGCATTTTCCCATGTTAACTTCCTCAATCATAAGCCATGGGGACCATCCTTGAAGATTTAGAAAGGAGCTCAATATAGTTTATGGGTTGTCTCTCAATACTCTTTATAGTCCTTCTGAAGCTCAAAGTTGAATAAATAGAGATTAGTACATGATGGGTTAATCTTCACTTTACCCTGCAATGACCGTGCTCTTCGAAACAAATCCTCAAAGGTGCCTCTGTTCACAGTACGCGTTGTGATCAATTTCCCAACTAGCAGCCATTCGCCCCCTAGCTTCCCTTTTGCTTCATCTAATTCGGATTCGAGCTTCACTTCATTAGCACCAGCCATATCCAACTCCATTGCTACTCACGTCCTAAAATCTTCACCAAAGATACTGTTCACCAAATCCCTAAAGACTCAAAAAGCTGCTGAAAGGCTACAGACCTACCTTCATCATACACACTCGAGCACCACAAAGTGAGACTCTATCACTCTTTAGTTGCAAGATCAGACCTTTAAGCCATTTTCATCAGTGACAAAAATGGGTTTGCTCTCTCACAGGGAGAGGTTTTTCTCGTAGATAGTCGAGAGTTTTCTGTAAGAGAGAATAGCTTGTTTTTATTAAAGTTTAACTGAGAATATAAATTATATATATACATGCTATTTGCTGAGGTCAGTAGGCTAGTAGATGACAAATTAATTTCAAATTCGGTATAAATATGATTAACTAATTTAACTATTATCCTTAATTTATTTAAAATTAGGTAATTATGTCCTATAATTAGGATCAAAGGGAGTATTATTTAAGAAGGGAGATCCCATTATTACCACGCACAATGAAAAAGTTAAAATAAATAAATAAATAAAAATATGCCCCCTTTTATTTGCACATGTAAGAAAACGACTATCAAAGCAAGACTCACAAAGGGCTTGAAGGGAGAACCGGATAAAGAGGTGGAGAGAAAAATATATATGTGTGTGTTAAGGTGTAAAAATACCCACTAAATATTTTTAAAAATGCACTCACCATCATAAATTTTTTTACGCACAAAAATAACTATAAACTTTTAAATAGAGAACAAAAGTGACATTCCGTTAAATTTAGAAAATGGCTATTAACATTTCTAGTGGGCCTCATTATTAAAAAAATAAAAAATACCTAAGCATTTTTAATTTCCTTCACTGCCCTTTTGTTATCCTTTCCCTCCGTTCTCTGTCTTAAACCCTCCCCTCTTTCATCCAACTCACATGTTTCTTTCAGATTTCGGCGACAATAGCGGTGTCATCCACAAAAAATGACGCCATCTTCGTTGCAACACTCGGTGAGAGGAGTATGGTGACGCCTCCAGATCGAGGGCGTGGTGGAGAGAAGAGAAGGCGGCGATTGAGAGTTGAAGAGAAGAAGGAATTGTTACCGGCAGTGAGAGACAATTGATGGCGAGGGCCAACATTTGGACAAGAACGAGTACGGAGGGCTAGGGGCAAATTTTGTTATGTTAAGGTTCGAATTTATACGCCTAAATCTATATTTTCGCAGAAGTTGCGGACCAAACAATTGTGGGGTTTTAAGGGAGGACGGGATTTCCAATGGTGTCTTCTCAGAGGGAGATCATTTTTTATGTATGGGGTATTTTTGTGTTGGGGGCATTTTGGTACACTTACACTATTAACATATGGATGCCAATTTAAAGGATATGCCACTTTTGCACTATTTGTTACTTTTAC
This sequence comes from Inga oerstediana, assembly GCA_963210345.1. Lineage (NCBI taxonomy): Eukaryota > Viridiplantae > Streptophyta > Magnoliopsida > Fabales > Fabaceae > Inga > Inga oerstediana. Next base: position 28,564,838 of record OY723399.1, read on the forward strand.
ACATAAAAAAAATTCACAATGGTAAATGCGATTTCAAAAATAGTCCGTAAGTATGTTTACACTTTAACCCTATATATATATAAGGGTTAAGATGCAAAAATACACATGTGATTTTCTTCAAAATGCACCCAACACCAAATGCTTTTTTTTAGATGCAACAGTGACTATGTGGTTATAAAATAGGTGCAAAACTACTCGTTGACCGTTAGTTTGACTTTTTAACTCTGAAAATGATGACATGTATGATGACATGGACGCTGAAGTGACATTTTGGAAAAAAAACTGTGACAGGTGAAGCTTTACAATTAATATTACTCACATTTCATTATTTTAGTGCCGCCTTCGCTGAAATAGATTCAAATATGAATGCAGAGTGCTTAATTCACTCAGCAGAGTTACTGCCCTAAAGAACATACTGATTGCTCAATTTTTTCCCAACACTAGATACCCAATATTATTAAATTAAAATTATTATAATACATATATTATATTACTAATTTTTATTAAATTATATGATTTATTAGGAAAATTTGATTTTCAGCAAGTTTTTTTTTTCAGAATGTCACTCCGGCATCTATGTCATCGTACACGTCATCACTTTCAATATAAAAAAGTCAAGCTAACGGTCAAAAAGTCAAATTAATGGTCAAATGATAGTTTTCCACATATTTTATAATCATATAGTCATTGTTGCACCTAAAAAAACATTTGATGTTAGGTGCACTTTGAAAAAAAAATTACATGTGTATTTTTACACCTTAATCTTATATAGAATCTTGATAAAATAAGTCATATGGAGGAAAGAGAGAGTGGGTAAATAGATCCACACACATTTGTGGAAATCTCAAATCTGGAAGCTGGAAGTGAGATAGAAAGACAATTTGTTTTGAACACACACACACAGAGTGGAGGAAAGTATAACCATAGAGTGAACAAAACATGCATATTTACTTGCACTCGCTGGCAGCAAAGTTGAAGGGAGGAAATTGGGACAACTGTGTGTGTACACACACACATTGCAGCAGGGATCTGGCTGCGGTCCGTTGGCAGTCTTTTTCTCCCAAACTACACCGTTTTGGTGTAGCTTTGGGGTAAAGGGGCTGGTTTTTTTTTTAAAAAAAATAGAATATAGTATTTTAAAATATTTTTTTAAAAGTATCTAATATCTTAAAATATTTTTGAAGTAATATGTAGTATTCTAAAATAATTTTTAGTACTTTAACCCCTTAAAATTGGGATCTGGCTGCGGTCTGCTGCCTAGCGGTCCACTGCCAGTCATTTCCTCCCAAACTACACCGTTTTGGTGTAGTTTGGTGGTAAAGGGGCTGGTTTTTTTTTTTTAAAAAAAAAATAGAATATAGTATTTTAAAATATTTTTTTGAAAGTATCTAGTATCTTAAAATATTTTTTAAGTAACATGTAGTATCCTAAAATAATTTTTAGTACTTTAACCCCTTAAAATATGTTTTTAGTTGTATCCAATATGTTAGTAGACTGATTGCAATTTAACTTTTAATGTATTTTAAAGAGTTAAAAGCACCAAAAAATATTTTAAAGGATTAAAAACACCAAAAAAATATTTTAAAATGATTTTTGGAACTGAAAAAATACATTAAAGGTTAAATTGCAATCAGTCTGCTAACACAGTGGCTACAACTGAAAAAATATTTTAAGGGATTAAAGTATTAAAAATTATTTTAGGATACTACATGTTACTTAAAAAATATTTTAAGATATTAGATACTTCTAAAAAAATATTTTAAAATACTATATTCTAATTTTTTTTTAAAAAAAACCCAACCCCTTTACCCCCAAACTACACCAAAACGGTGTAGTTTGGGAGAAAATGACTGACAGCGGACCGCAACCAGATCCCTCTTTAGTTCCTTCCTTTTGTTACGATGTGCGGGAGAGTGTGCCTGTATATTTATTCATTTTTTTCAAAACAGTCCAACCCTCCTTCTCCCTTCCTGCTGTAATGGGTACACACACACACAGTTGTCTCATTTTCCTCCCATCAACTTGGCTGCCAGAGAGTGCAGGTAAATATACATGTTTTGTTCACTCTATGGTTATACTTTCCTCCACTGTGTGTGTGTATGTGTTCAAAACAAACTGTCTTTCTATCTCACTTCCAGCTCCCAGATTTGAGGTTTCCACAAATGTGTGTGGATCTATTTACCCACTCTCTCTTTCCGCCATATGACTTATTTTATATTTATTTAGTTTTAAAATTTTCATCGTGTGTTTATAATGTGATCTCCCTTCTTAAATAATACACACACACACATATATACCAACTTTGAAATTAATTTTGTCGCCTACTGGCCTACTGACTTCAGCAAATAGCATGCTCCGGTATAAGAAACTTTCTCTCCCGTGGGTTGGTTCTTTTTATAAGCAATTTTTATTTTTTCTTTGAAAATATAATCTATCTATTATTATATTATATATTTGTGTGTATTAATATCTAAATAAAGCCGGACCTTAATTAAGTGTTGCGATCCTAGGTATGGAGTATCTTAAGTGATTTGATATTACAATATGTCTGTATATTTTGGAATCAAAGATAAAGGTCAATTAAGATATTACCATCGTTGGCAAAAAAAGAAAAAGAAAAAGATATTAACATCAAAGATCACGCGATACATCTAATTTTAAAATATAGTATTATAAGAATATATTAATATTTATTGTTTAACTAAATATCACAAAATCAAAACAGATAAATTCAACTAATAAGTTAATGATCTTGAGGTAAAAATTATAAAGGGTTCAGCAGTCATTTTGCCCTTAAATTATTTTTTAGTAGCACTGAACACATTAAAATACTTTTTTGAGTAATGTTTTCCTTTTAAAGTAATTTCTCAATCGTAACGGGCAGTCTAAAATATTTTTCGGTACAAACTTAGTCCCAGTGTTTCGTTTTAAAAATGGGTCACTCTCCCCCTAATTTAATGCTGATATAATTTTCCCACCGGTCTCATATTTCCAATGTTATGTAATCCGGACAGGCCGGTTCAGCCCGGAAACCGGCGAACCGGCCGATAAACCGGTCCAATTCCCGGTTACAATTAAATTTTTTTTTAATTTTAATTTTAGAATTTTATACTATAAGTCTAAAATCTTCAATTTTTCACCGGTTTGGCCCCGTTCTGACCCACTGACCCTTAACCCAGTATCCCGACTGGTTCAATACCCAATCCGGGTTTTAATACCTTACATATTTCAATTGTGTGTGTTATTAAGCAGTAATACAATTAATGGTAGATGCACTAGTTACCGTGAGTTTGACGTCTATAATGCTAGTGAAAAACCATGGTTTTTCCCCTTAAGCTATTTTTTTCTATTTTTTTAAAAAATATTTTTTAAAATCTATTCTTAAAAATCATTTTTTTCAGTTTTTCTCCCGTAGCTATTATTTAAAAGCAAATTCAAACAAACCAACCAAGGAACATCTGGGTATAAGCGTAAATATTATTAAAAACAATGCTAAATTAGTCTTTATATGCTTGAGCTTGCAGACTAGACCGTAAACCTAAGCATAAGCCTGTGGTTTGTATTGTATAAGGCTTAAGTGTTTGTGTATGATAGCTTAATTTTAGCTTATAAGTATTTTTTAATCATGATTTATGGTATGAGGTTAGTATGTGAGAGGAGTTTTATCTGGATTTATGTAAAAAAACACTTATAAATGCTTTTTAAGCTGTCCCAAACAAAAGCTCAGACTTATGGGTTGTTTGGTTAAAGAGATTTGGAGGAGAGTGGAGGAGAAGGAGATTTAAAAAACAATAGGAAAAATAGGGTGATAAAATTGGGAAAATGATAAAAAAAACTTTGAAATTGAAAAATGGCAAATAAGATTTGTTACTAAGAATGGATAAAGTAATGACGAGACTTACAGTGTTTGGCAATTTCAACAAAACCTAGATTTTGATTCAAAGGCTATGTTTGGTTGACGAACACTCAAAAGTTTTTCAAATTTAGGTTTTGATTTTAAAACCTAGGTTTTGGAAAAATCTATTTTTTTTTACTTTTTCTTTTGTGTGGGCCCCATCCTTTCTCTCTCTCTCTTCTTTTTTATGTGGGCGCCACCCGCCCCCCTCTCTTCTATTTTTTCTTTATGTGAGTCTCACATCATGAAAAAAGAATTATTCTGACCATAATACCCAAACACTCTCATTTTATCAAAATCATTTTTTTCTCATAATTTATTCTGCTTAGAATCTATTCTCCAGAAGCTATTATTCAAAAGCTAATCCGAACACAACCTTGATAAGTAATTCTCAACTCAATTTATGAAAATACCTTACTTAGGATTTTGCAATTTCAAATTTTTTTTTATCATTTTTCCTATAAAATTGTAATGAAGGGGATGCAAAATTAAAAAGAAAAATTAATTAAAAACTTATAGTCACACTTCTCTAATTTTTTTTAAATCCAATCTAAAAAAATCTCTTCCCCAACCAAACAGTCACTAAGGTCTTGTTAAAGGCTTGGCCTAGTTTAGTGTTCGTTTGGAATAGTTTATTTTAGGCAATAAGTGCTTATAAATTGTGATTTACGATATATAAGGTAAGTATGTGAGAGGAGTTTTATCACGGCTTGCGTAATAATGACTTATTGTCCAAAAATAAGTTATACCAAACACAGACTTAAAGTCCTAGTTAGACTCTAAATAGACCAAAGTGAGAATTAGTTAAAAAAGACTTATAAATAGGACCAGAATGATATTTATCTAAATAGACTAAACAATAGGTCTGAGCCTGACCTATTTACTAAAAAGGATAGGCCAGGCTTGACTTGTTGTAAGCTAAGTCATAGGCCACTATTAGGAGTCTAGCCTATTTATGCCCTACTACCAAAAGCCCTATAGTTAATGTTCACCTCCTCACATTGATTATCTATGATGTAAACTCATTACATTATATAAATTAGTTTGAAGAAAAATAATAAATCAAAATATTTTAAATAATTTACTTGGCTTCCTTAATTTTTCTAAATTAGTCAACTGCGTCATATGTTAAGTAACTTTATATTAAGATATTCCTATATAATTTATATTAAGTAATTTTATATTAAGTAATGTGTCTATGTGACTGTGTGTAGTATCATCTAAACATAGCCAAGTTATCACGTTATGGGTAGTATTACCATACAGACCTTAATTAAGTGTTGCAATCCTAGATATGGAGTATCTTAAGTGATTTTATATTAAGATATGCCTATATAATTTGGAATCAAAGATAAAGGTCAATTAAGATATTAATATCTAAGATCACACCCTACATCTAGTTTTAAAATCTCGTATTATAATTTATAAGGATATATTAATGTTTATTGTTTAAATAAAAATGATAAAATCAAAGCAGATAGATTCAAATAATAAATTAATGATCTTGAGGTAAAAAAAAAGGATTCAACTGTAATTTTGCACTTAAATTATTTTTACTAATAGCACTCAATACATAAAAATAAACTCTAGAGCAGTTTTAGTCTAGACTTTTTTTCCTGGGATGCGGATAGAGCCAGGAATTCGGGCCAAGCCCGTCGGACCGGCCCGTTTAAGTCTGAGCCCTTCAAGGGCCGGGTTTATGATTTAGAGGTTAAAAAGATAAGCGGGCCTAAAAGGGCCGGCCCTGTAAGGCCGCAAGCCTTGTAGGGCTGGCCCTGCAGCCCTGAGGGACGGCCCTTTTAGGCCCGTTTAATATTTTTTTTAAATAAATTAATAAATATAATATCATTATATCAAATTATCAATATAAGAGACATTTAAGTACCCAATAGAGTATTAATAACAGACAAACACTTATGAATTGGTTTGATTTATTTTATTTTCTAGAATGATTTATTAATTTAAACTTTAAAAAATAGGCTAATTTAGACATTAGATGATTATTTTAACTAAAAATTTATGAGTTTTAAAAATAATGCATCTCAATTTAAAGCAAAATAATAAATAAATTGTAAAACTTGAAAAAGAAATTTTTTTGAATTAAAATGAGCTTAAGCCCATTTAGGCCCGAGCCCGTGAAGGGCCAACCCTATAGGGCCGAGGGCCTAAAAATTATTGTACTTTTTAGCAAATGGCCCTAAACGGGCCGGCCCTTATTCCCGGCTCTAGATGCGGTTATGGTGTCGATGTTTTGTCTTAAAAGTGGGATCTCCCCCTAATTTAACACTCCTATAACTCTCCCCCACTTATCTCGTATTTCACAGCAAACCAACATTGTGATCGCCATGCGGGGAGTTTGTGCATATTGAAGTATTTTTTTATTTTGAGAAAATTTTAGAAAAATACATTTAAAAATGAGAAAAGATAAATTCGTGCTGAGAATTTATAAAATCGTAGATCAAAACTGAGGTAGGAATATGAGATTTTCAATTTTGACCAAATGACTAAATCACCCTTAGTTCAGTTATGAAACATGAAAGTGAAATCATTAATGAAAATATGATGTCGTTAATATAGATATAGATATTATTGACCCTGAAACTTCAGCCTTTAAAATTATCCTTACTTTTTGAGACATGAAGTCGTAAAACATGAAAGTAAAGTCGTTAGTGTAAAATATTGTACTCTCAATATAGATACAGATGTTGTTATTGACCTCTGAAACTTTTACCATCAAAATTATCTTCGGTTTTTTGGATATGAAGTTTTAAAATATAAAAGTAAAGTCGTTAGTGTAAAATATGATACTCTTAATACAGATACAGATATTGTTATTGACCCTTGAAACTTGGGAATTGAAATAAGCATTTTGGTCATTTGGTCTGCAAGTAACTGAATTGTGGACAAATTTTTTTCAATTAAATTTTAGGTCTCTTCTTATCTACTCTTGATCCATGATAATTGTCGTATACTTATTTACTGTTTTACGTTCATATTGTGCGACTGAGTTGTTGGACAATTTTTTCAGTTAAAATTTATTTTTGCTGTTACCAACTGCTCAATATAACCATTGCTCAACCAAGCCAAACATTTGTTGTTACTAACTATGAATTTTGCATGTTACTTGTCTCTGCAAGTAACTGAATTCTGGACAAATTTTTTCCAATTGGATTTTGCTGCTATGACTTGGCTGTTATGTGTTAGTTTTTTTGTTACTAAATGCTCAATATAACCATTAAACATTTGCATCAATCTTAAAAAGAAAAATGACAGATCTGAATATTTGACAAAGAAACTCATTGTTCTATTTATGTCGTTCTAAGCAAAACAAATGTCTTGTTATTGACTCATTGTGTGAATTTGAACGAGTTGAAAATCTGACTATTTTACTATGTTTGAAATCATTCTTGACTGCACTAGCCTAACTGATCTTGCTGTCATTAAATTCACTTGAGTATTGAGTAGCTTGTTGGTTCTGAACTAGTGCATCATTGCATTACTCTCAATCTCAGACTGAATCTGAAATCACGTCAGCAAAGTTGATTATTTGCTGGGATTAGTGCGTTGTCATCTGTGAATTTGATTGTGCTTGCTTGATGGGGTTTTTTGTCAAACAATTTCATATTTGAAATGTTGTTTTCTTGAAAAGTTTTGCCATTAATTATGTGTTTGACTTGAATTTGAGTTTAGCTTTCATAAAATGGCCCGACAACTATACGTATTAGTTGATCCAACCTTCCTGCAAGCCATCTCCCTGGGTGGCAGAGGCATTAATGATTTGAGTCACCTGGTTCGGCGGCCTTGCACTGGCGTTACCACTAAGTTTCTTTCTCTGTTTAATATCTTCATCCTTTGTAGATTAAGTTCAATTAGAATGTTAATTTTAATTACTTTTCCTCTCATTATATGATATCCTGTGGCTGTTTAACTTGCTTATTTTTACATTTATGTTGCAAAAGCTGCCTTAGGATCTGAGTGACGAAGCTGAGTATATTATGTATGGCCTAGAACCATTTAGCAGGTAAGAATAACATGACGAATTATAATAGATTTATTATGATTAGAATTTGAATTTTAACATCTTTTCCTCTCATTCTTTGCAGCTGCAATCATGGCATAAGCAGCATTGAAAAATGTTTCACTGCCTTGTTGTAGAAGGGGTTGCCTGACTTGGCATTTGCCACTCCTAATTTTCGTCTGTCTAATGTCCTCAGAGGTGTATCTGCTAGGGTTAAGATTGTGGAGTCTCCTGCGGCGGCGCCACCTGCTGTTGAAAAGCCTAAGAGGAAAGCGGAGGCACAACGTGCTACAGGAAAGTTGAAGGGTAAAGAGAAGGTGGAAAGGGGCGATGTAATAGACCAGAGTAAGGTAGAGGCACAGCCAGCTGTAGAAAAGTTGAAATCTAAATAGAAGAGGAAGAGGTGCAGAAAGGGAAGAGGAACAAGGGGGACGATGAAACTGTCTCGTCTTCTGCTATGGAATGTGTGATATATGTGAGGAGGGTATGCCGAAAGAAATAGAAGGGTTATGACCTTTACATGTTATTAGTACCCGCTAGACAATGTGTGGGATTCATGTGGTGCCTATTCAAATCTTTTATGCTTTTAATGGAGTTGTTGTCAGAGTTGAATTACTTTGTGCTTTATGATTGGCAAAAAAAATTCGTGATTGAAGTCATTGCCCCCCTTTGCTCTGTCTTGCTTTCCCTTCAACACTTTTCTTTTGTTGTCTTTCCTCAATAATTCCTCCATGTTTCATACTGTGATATGTCTTGTCAATTAAAGGTGTGTGTAGGTCTATAGGGTTTATTAATATATACTGACCCCTCGTCCTCTCTTTCGTTCCTTCCTTTTGTTACGGTGTGAGGGAGAGTGTACCTGTATATTTATTCGGATCTGGCTGCGGTCAGCTGCCAGCCCTTTTCTCCCAAACTACACCGTTTTGGTGTAGTTTGGGGGTAAAGGGACTGGTTTTTTTTTTTTTTAAAAACAATAGAATATAGTATTTTAAAATATTTTTTTTGAAAGTATCTATTATCTTAAAATATTTTTTAAGTAACATGTAGTATTCTAAAATAATTTTTTAGTATTTTAAACCCTTAAAATATATTTTCAGTTGTATCCAGTATATTAATAGACTGATTGCAATTTAACTCTTAATGTATTTTAAAGAGTTAAAAGCACCAAAAAATATTTTAAAGGATTAAAAACACCAAAAAAATATTTTAAAATGATTTTTTAGAACTGAAAAAATACATTAAAGATTAAATTGCAATCAGCCTGCTAACACAGTGGGTACAACTGAAAAAAATATTTTAAGGGATTAAAGTACTAAAAATTATTTTAGGATACATGTTACTTAAAAAATATTTTAAGATACGAGATACTTCCAAAAAAATATTTTAAAATACTATATTCTATTTTAAAAAAAAAAAAACCAGCCCCTTTACCCCCAAATTACACCAAAAACGGTGTAGTTTGGGAGAAAAGGACTGACAGCGGACCGCTAGGCAGCAGACCACAACCAGATCCACTAAAAAGAGGACGAGGGGTCAACATATATTAATAAACCCTATAGACCTACACGCACCTTTGATTGACAAGACAGATCATGGAGGAACTATTGAGGAAAGGCAACAAAAGAAAAATGTTTAAGGGAAAGCAAGATGGAGCAAAGGGGGGCATGGGCAATGACTTCAATAACGAATTTTTTTTTGCCAGTCATAAAGCACAAAGTAATTCAACTCTGACAACAACTCCATTAAAAGCACAAAAGATTTGAACAGGCACCACATGAATCCCACACATTGTCTAGCGGGTACTAATAGCATGTACAGGTCATAACCCTTTTATTTCTTTCGACATACCCTCCTCACATATATCACACATTCCATAGCAGAAGACGAGACAGTTTCATCGTCCCCATTGTTCCTCTTCCCTTTCTGCACCTCTTTCTCTTCTTCTCTTTAGATTTCAACTTTTTTGCAGCTGGTTGTGCCTCCACCTTACCAGCCTGGTCTGTTACATCGCCCCTTTCCACCTTCTCTTTACCCTTCAACTTTCCTGCAACACGTTGTGCCTCTTTCCTTTTGGGCTTTTCAACAGGTGGGGCCGCCACAGTAGGCTCCACAATCTTAACCCCAGCAGATACACCTCTGAGGACATTGGACAGACGAAAATTAGGAGTGGCAAATGCCAAGTCAGGCAACCCCTTCTGTAACAAGGCAGTGAAACATTTTTCAATGCTGCTTATGCCATGATTGTAGTTGCAAAGAATGAGAGGAAAAGATGTTAAAATTCAAATTCTAATCATAATAAATCCATTATAATTAGTCATGTTATTCTTACCCGCTAAATGGTTCCAAGCCATACATAATATCCTCAGCTTTATCACTCAGATCCCAAGACAGGTTTTGCAACACACAACTGTAAAAATAAGCAAGTTAATCAGCCACAGGATATCACATAATGAGAGGAAAAGTAATTCAAATTCAAATTCCAATCGAACTTAATCTATAAAGGATAAAGATATTAAACAGAGAAAGAAAATGACCTAGTGGTAACGCTAGTGCAAGGATGCCGAACCAGGTGACTCAAGAAATCATTAATGCCTCTGCCATCCAGGGAGATGGCTTGCAGGAAGGTTGGATCAACTAATACGTATAGTTGTCGGACCATTTTATTAAAGCTAAACTCAAATTCAAGTCAAACACATAATTAATGGCAAAACTTTTCAAGAAAACAGCATTTCAAATCTGGAAATGTTTGACAAAAAACCTCATCAAGCAAGCACAATCAAATTCACAAATGACAGCGCACTAATCCCAGCAAATAATCGACTTTGCTAAAGTGATTTCAGATTCGGAAAGAGATTGAGAGTGTAACACCCTAACTTTTATTCACCAAAAATATATTGTAATTAATTGAATAATTCAATAAAATGGTGAATATTTATGAAGTTGGACCTTGTGAATTTTGAAATATTCATATTCATAAGGAAATGGCCAAATTAATTGAAAAATTGAATTAAATTACAAAGGAGATAGCAAAATCATAATTAAGCCAATTTAGCCCAAGAGTAATTATTTTCCAATTAATTGGAGTTAATTTCAATTAATCAAGGAAAATGTATAAATTGAATATTCTTAGTGGAATAAATTAAGATATGTGGGATAAGAATTTCTAAAATATGAGCACATGTTTTATTAGCAATAAAAAAAAAAATAGTTACACACTTGACCAAGGCAATTACATGAAACCCAATTTGATTTCTTAAGCACTCTTTATGCGTGATGGGCTAGAAGGAAAGAAGAGGGAAAGTGTAATCCAAGAAGCAAGATGAAGGTGATGTTGACAAAGCTACATGCACAACTCAATGATGGCATAAGGTTGAGTGAGTTGGTAGGTTAATGTTGAGTGTAAGAATGGGAAGAAAAGCTTGAGTGTAGGAGTGGAGTACTTGGGTGGTTGGAAGAGGACACATGATTGTATGAAGAGTGTGAACATAGGAAAAGAAGCATGGACTAATGGAGAAAAGAAGGGGAGAGGACGTAATTTTTTTAGGAGCAAGCAAGGGAAGACAATGATGCAAGTAATGGCCAAGTCAAAGAAGAAATTATGAAGAAGAGAAGAGTGTGACAAGTGTCACATTAGAACCCCTTGATCAAATCAATGACCAAGATGAGTACATATTTTCCCTTCCTCCTTTCATGCACCTCACACACAAGCCATAGAGAAAAGAGAAAAAAGTGAGTTTGTGGGGCTCTTGAAGCTAAAAAGAAGAAAAGTCAAGGTAAGGTGGTTCCTTTGGTTTTCTTTTATTATGGCATTTTCTTAGATTCTTCTCTAAACTCTTGTTTCTCATGAATCTATGGTGGTGAAGAGACACTTTGAGATCAAGAAGAGAGGAAGAAGAGAGGGAGGAGGATCATAGATTAAGAGGAAACCAACTAGCCAAAGAGGGTAACTTCATGAACTTGCCTCCTTGAGTTGTTATTGATAATTATTGTTTGGTTTTTTTATGATTTTTGAGTTGAGTTGTAAAATTAAAAAATCCATAACCCTAACGGGTTATGCTGTCCAAAATCTTTTGAATCATGTTTATGAAGTGTTTAAATGGGTTAATCAAGGATTAGAAATGGAAAAGTACAAGTTTTGGGAGCTAAAACACAAAACCCCATTTTTTTCCATTTTTCCTTAATATTTCGGCCAGAACCAGAACTGGTACAAGGAGTTGGATTTTCACGAAATAAATTGTTCCATTGGACTCTGGGCAAAAATAGGTGGGGTTACAGTTGGACACTTTTTCGATAGATGCCGAAAAAGCAAAATTACGAAAACGCCACTAAATAGGGGCTATAAGGATATTTTCGTAATTTGACCGTGAATTTGGAAATTTCGAGCAAGGAAATGGATTCCTTGGGCCAAAATAAGTCAAAATAGCCTTAGTCAAAATTTTGGGAAAACGTGCCATCGGGCCGGGTTCCCGGGGGCATTTTTGTAAATTTTCACCATAGACTAATATAACCACAATAAACACTATGGAATAGTCTAAAATGATACTTGGATAGGTTATAACCTATTTCTGGTACATTTAATATTTTAGGACCGAGTCGGACGCCGGAACATCACGCTTTACGAGACATTTAATATCAGCTTGGTTATGCTTTAGTCTATGCCTTAATATTTTGTAAATATTAGAACTTCCGCTGTATTTTCTGTTTCCGTCGACGAACAATATCGGAATTGTAAACGAACGACGTTGGGTTTGTGAACGAATATTTTTATCAGTATTATTGTATTTTTCTGTACGCCCATTGAATTGTCTTTATTACTCTTCGATTATCAAAATGGAAACGGGTGTTGACATTTTTGGTATCAGAGCTAATAAGCGGTTCTGGCATTATCAAAAATGTATACTGATAAGATTTTGTTTACATGGCGCCAGGATATCATGGACAGACCAAGAGGACCGATGATAGACTATTTCGGTACTGGCGGTACCAAGCTACGATATACAGCACGGAAGAGCGTGCCAATGCTGCCTGTCCCCATACCACAGCCGAGGCCGGAGACTCCACTTAGGTCAGAGGTTGGAGAGTCGGGGCATCCGCTAGGATATGACCCAGAGGAGGATCCCGTCGAGTTGGATCCGAGTGAGGGCTTCTCGAGGATAGAGGTAGTTCACGTCCCGTACGATATGCAGCCAGACGAGGAGCTAACTGATTTCTTGTGGGTCAAGCTGAGGCGGGCAAGACGAGTGTGGCCTGACCCGGAGGATTACTACTTGCATTACTTGGGTTCCGTTGAGATGCTGTACAACCAACAACATCTGTTGGGTCTTAACTTACCTGACATGACCTAGATTCGCACCACTATGAGCTTCTTTCCAGCTAAAATTTCTTCTGTCTGCTGGTAACCTATGGCTGCCCTAGCCTCAAAATATGTGCCGGTACCTCCCGGTCACACAACATATGGGTCGGTCCCACATCACAACTCCCAGTCCAGGCACTCCCTGGTGTACGTGTCAATGTGATCCAGAAATGCAGGGAAGTTGATGTTAGGTCCCTCCTCGATGATGCTGATCTTCTTCTGGTTCCAAAAAGGGGTAACCAGAAACAAACTTATAGTGGTGCAAATCCAGGTCATGTCAGGTAAGTTAAGACCCAACAGATGTTGGTTGTACAGCATCTCAACGGAACCCAAATAATGCAAGTAGTAATCCTCCGGGTCAGGCCACACTCGTCTCGCCCGCCTCAGCTTGACCCACAAGAAATTAGGTAGCTACTCGTCTGGCTGCATATCGTACGGATGTGAACTGCCTCTATCCTCGAGAAGCCCTCACTCAGATCCAGCTCGACGGGATCCTCCTCTGGGTCATATCCTAGCGGATGCCCCGACTCTCCAACCTCTGACCTAGGTGGAGTCTCCAGCCTCGGCTGTGGTATGGGGACAGGCAGCATTGGCACACTCTTCCGTGCTGTATATCATAACTTGGTACCGCCAGTACCGAAATAGTCTATCATCGGTCCTCTTGGTCTTTCCATGATATCTTGTCGCCATGTAAACAAAATCTTATCAGTATACATTTCTGATAATGCCAGAACCACTTATTAGCTCTGATAACGAAAATGTCAACACCCATTTTCATTTTGATAATCGAAAAGTAATAAAGACAAAATTCAATGGGCATACAGAAAAATACAATTATACCAATAAAAATATTCGTTCACAAACCCAACGTCGTTCGTTTACAATTCCGATATTGTTCGTCGACGGAAACAGAAAATACAGCGAAAGTTTTAATATTTACAAATTATCCAAAATATTAAGGTATAGACTAAACCATAACCACGTTCATATCCTCATCTTGAGACACGTGCCACTCACTTTTCAGCGTCAACGTCTTTACCCTTTTTCCCACTGGTACCCGCTGAGGTGTTTATTTAAAAATAAGGTGAGATTCCGGAAAATCTCCATAAAGACATAATATCGTTCATAGAAAATACGAAAAGTAAATATGTCATGTGCCAATGTATGCACAAATTAATGAACAATATAAACACATCATTATCATGTATACATACATGAGTAGGGCTCAGCCCCACAATCTACACCAGTTGGACTTCTGCCAACTCCCAGTGTAAGTGCACCTATGGCACAAACAGCCTTTTTCTAGGCAAATCATGTTATTAATAAAGTGCATTTACAAAACAATGACATCCACACAATCACATAACTTATGGCATAGTGTGTAAAGGATAATATCCCTACCTCAACGCTTTGATATCCCCTATTTAATAGTGTCTCGTAAAGCGTGCTATCCCGGCGTCCGACTCGGTTCTAAAATATTAAATGTACCAAAAATAGATCATAACCTATCCAAGTATCATTTTAGACTATTCCATAGTGTTTATTGTGATCATATTAGTCTATGGTAAAAATTTACAAAAATGCCCCCAAGAACCCGGCCCGACCTCACCGTACCCGGCCCGATAGCACATTTTCCCAAAATTTTGACTAAGGCTATTCTGACTTATTTTCGCCCAAGGAATCCATTTCCGGGCTCGAAATTTCCAAATTCACGGTCAAATTACGAAAATACCCTTATAGCCCCTATTTAGTGATTTCAGTGGCGTTTTCGTAATTTTGCTTTTTCGGCATCTACCGAAAAAGTGTCCAACTGTAACCCCACCTATTTTTGCCCACTGAGTCCAATGGAACAATTTATTTCGTGAAAATCCAACTCCTTGTACCAGTTCTGATTCTGGCCGAAATATTAAGGAAAATGGAAAAAAATGGGGTTTTGTGTTTTAGCTCCCAAAACTTGTACTTTTCCATTTCTAATCCTTGATTAACCCATTTAAACACTTCATAAACATGATTCAAAAGATTTTGGACAGCATAACCCGTTAGGGTTATGGATTTTTTAATTTTACAACTCAACTCAAAAATCATAAAAAAAACCAAACGATAATTATCAATAACAACTCAAGGAGACAAGTTCATGAAGTTACCCTCTTTGGCTAGTTGGTTTCCTCTTAATCTATGATCCTCCTCCCTCTCTTCTTCCTCTCTTCTTGATCTCAAAGTGTCTCTTCACCACCATAGATTCATGAGAAACAAGAGTTTAGAGAAGAATCTAAGAAAATGCCATAATAAAAGAAAACCAAAGGAACCACCTTACCTTGACTTTTCTTCTTTTCTCTTTTTAGCTTCAAGAGCCCCACAAACTCACTTTTTTCTCTTTTCTCTATGGCTTGTGCGTGAGGTGCATGAAAGGAGGAAGGGAAAATATGTACTCATCTTGGTCATTGATTTGATCAAGAGCTTCTAATGTGACACTTGTCACACTCTTCTCTTCTTCATAATTTCTTCTTTGACTTGGCCATTACTTGCATCATTGTCTTCCCTTGCTTGCTCCTAAAAAAAAATACGTCCTCTCCCCTTCTTTTCTCCATTAGTCCATGCTTCTTTTCCTATGTTCACACTCTTCATACAATCATGTGTCCTCTTACAACCACCCAAGTACTCCACTCCTACACTCAAGCTTTTCTTCTCATTCTTACACTCAACATTAACCTACCAACTCACTCAACCTTATGCCATCATTGAGTTGTGCATGTAGCTTTGTCAACATCACTTTTATCTTACTTCTTGGATTACACTTTCCCTCTTCTTTCCTTCTAGCCCATCACGCATAAAGAGTGCTTAAGAAACCAAATTGGATTTCATGTAATTGCCTTGGTCAAGTGTGTAACTATTTTTTTTTATTACTAATAAAACATGTGCTCATATCTTAGAAATTCTTATCCCACATATCTTAATTTATTCCACTAAGAATATTCAATTTATACATTTTTCTTTATTTTCCTTGATTAATTGAAATTAACTCCAATTAATTGGAAAATAATTAATCTTGGGCTAAATTGGCTTAATTATGATTTTGCTATCCCCTTTGTAATTTAATTCAATTTTTCAATTAATTTGGCCATTTCCTTATGAATATGAATATTTCAAAATTTACAAGGTCCAACTTCATAAATATTCACCATTTTATTGAATTATTCAATTAATTACAAATTTTGTCAATAAAAGTTAGGGTGTTACAGAGAGTAATGCAATAATGCACTAATTCATATCTAGCAAGCTACGAGTGAATTCAATGATAACAAGATCAGTTAGACTAATGCAGTCAAGAATGATTTCAAACAGCAAAATAGTCAGATTTCCAACTCGTTCAAATTCACACAATGAGTCAATAAGAAGACATTTGTTTTGCTTAGAAAAACATAAACAGAACAATGAGTTTCTTTCTCAAATATTCAGATTTGTCACTTTTCTTTTTAAGATTGATGCAAATGTTTAATGGTTATATTGACAGTTAGTAACAGAAAAACTAACACAAAATAGAAAGTCGTAGAGCAAAATCCAATTGAAAAAAATTTGTCCAAAATTCAGTTACTTGCAGAGACAAGTAACATGCAAAATTCATAGTTAGTAACAACAAATGTTTGGCTTGGTTGAGCAATGGTTATATTGAGCAGTTGGTAACAACAAAAATAAATTTTAACTGAAAAAATTGTCCAACAACTCAGTCGCACAATATGAACTTAAAACAGTAAATAATACGGCAATCATCATGGATCAAGAGTAGATAAGAAGAGACCTAAAATTTAATTAAAAAAAATTTATCCGCGATTCAGTTACTTGCAGAGGGAGGAAAATGAAAAATTAAATGTGTAATGTAAACTTCAAAAACAATCCTAAAATCATACCACAGATCTCACAAGAATGTGTAATGTAAACTTCAAAATTAAAACGGAATCATAAACAGATAATCTCACATGGAGATGAAAATCAAGCTTCAAATTAGTACCAAACAGCAAATCAAAAAGACTAGAAGAGAAGAGTAGCATAAGAATGTAGAGTTGCGAACCTGAACAGGAGATCGGCGAGGAGAAAATTCTAAAGGAACAAAATGAGAGAACAGAGACAAAGCTAAATAGGCAGAAAAAATAGAGAGAAAAAATGGAAGAGAGTAAAACCTGAAGCAATGTGGAGAAAAAATGAGCATGATTCGGTGTCTCAGGAATATATAGGGAGGGCGAGAAAGAGGCGGGAGGGAATGAAGAAACGCGCGTTTTAGAGAGTGGAATTTTTTTTGGGCTGAAAACTGGAATGATTTAGGCTAGAACGTTCACATAGAGAGTGGCAATTTAATAGTAATGTATAATATATATTTGGGTAAAATGTAAATTATGAATTTTGTAATAACTAATTTATATGAAAATTAGTGCTTGTTGCCAAAAAAAAAATAGAGAGCGCTTAACCCAACGAGGCGGAAGGGAATGAAGAAACGCGCGTTTTAGAGTGTGGACATTTTTCTGGCTAAAAAAATGGAATGAGTTAGGCTAGAACATTCACAGAGAGTGGCAATTTAATAGTAATGTATACTATATATTTGGGTAAAACGTAAATCATGAATTTTGTAACAACTAATTTATATGAAAATTAGTGCTTGAAATTAAATGTTCGCAAACAAAAAAATAATGAAGAGAGCTTAACCCGAGAGGAAGTATCGACCATACCAAGTATCGAACCCGAACCCCATAGAACGTCGATAGAGAACGTGCCACAAAGCTACAGTCACGTGAGTTTGCTGTCAGTGCGGGTCTGATCCGAGGCGTGGATCTGTAAAGTTAGGGCTCTGAAATTTTAGAGCCATGGCTAAAGAGGAAGGTGAAGGAGGAGGATTATGGGGCGGGTTTGCTAGCTGCGGGGTCAAATCCGAGACAGGATCTGTGGATTTGCAAAAGGGTTGGGGCTTTGCGGCACTTACTATGAAATTTTAGAGCCATGGCTAAGGGGGAAGGTGAAGAGGAGGATTTTGGGGCGAGTTTCCTAGCTGCGGGGTCAAATCCGAGACAGGATCTGTGGATTTGCAAGAAAGGTTGGGGCTTTGTGACACTGACTTATAAATTTTAGAGCCATGGCTAAAGGGAAGGAACAAGTGAAGAGGAAGATTGAACTCCAGGGAGAGGGGCAGATCCGGAACTGGAAGCCGCCGCCTCCATGGCGGAAGTCGAAGGCGGAAGAGAAGTGTGTGAGGGACTAGGTTCTTGAGGAACTGAATGGGGTTGGTAAAGGTTACATTTAAGCTGTAGTTAAGAGGGTTTGGTGAACATGGCCCAATGTTTGTCTACCCACAAAAACCACCCTCTAAATGATTGTGCCAGTAAAGTTAGGGGTGTTCGTTAGAGGCTCTCCAGTTACTATTTTATCCATCTGTTCATTTCCACCCACTCCAAGATGCGATTGACGAAATTAGGAAGTTCATTTATCGAGACTGGGACTTAGAGATTCATCACTCCCACAGAGAAACCCTTCGATGTGCTGATTATCTGGCTAAAACGGCTCTGGACTCGAACAGTGAGCTAACCCTTGTGCACTACCCCCGACCTCTGTTCGATCCACATGTTGGCCGATATGAGCGAACATTTAGTTTCCTTATTTTGTAATGTAGCCTAGATGTAGCTGTTTTGCTTCCAGAGTTCATCTGGTCATTGTAACTCAAAAAAAAAAAAAGTTAGGGGTGTTCGGGATCAGGATCGAGAAATGTCATTCCCGATCCCGATCCCGAAAAGGGTTCGAGAATGATTTTCATTCCCGATCCCGATCTTGATCCCGAAAATTTCCCGTCCCGACAGGACGGGAAATGTTCGGGATCGGGATCGGGAATTTCCCGATCCGGATTTCTTTTTTTTAAAAAAAAAATTCTATATTAATTTTTTTGTTTTATTTTCTTTAGTCGAGTATAAATATATAAATTGTCTAATATCATATTGTACTAAATTAGTCCAACGCAAATATATCATTAGTTCAATACATGCTTAAAGTTGTCGATTTAGCTACAAAAAGCACAAAGACAAGAACAAAAAATTAGAATTATTTAATAAATAGTAAATGAAATTAACTAAAAGAATAGATATTATCTTGAGGGTGTTAGGGATTTTCACATTTTATTTTGCATATGGTCTTGCTTTCTTAAATATTCTAAAAAATTATATATAATATATATATATATATATATTTTCGGGATCGGGAAGTCTCATTCCCGATCCCGATCCCGAAAAAAATTTCCCGATCCCGAACTCTTCCCGTCTCGAGATTTTTGGGACAGGAAAATCCCGTCCCGATTTGTTCGGGATCGGGACGGGAATACCGGGATGGGAAAAATTTGCACACCCCTAAGTAAAGTAACAAAAAGCCCACCATAGATATTATTTACATGGGTGTTACATCTCAAAAAACAAAAAAAGACTTGAGCTGGATTGAACCAAACAAGTTGGTCTCACCCCTTTGTCCCTAGTCTAGTGCAATCCGAAGAGGGCAGTCGGGTCCGATCGGGTCCATTTTTGTTTCGGACCAATTTTGTTAGACAGAACCATACCAAGTTCCTTCAGGTTAGACTGGATGATTCAAATAATATTATATCATATCAATGTTATTGCAATTAAAAAATAATATGATGGTCAAAATACAAAATAAAAAAAAAGTTTCAAACAATAAGCCAACCTATATACTCCGTATTAGCGTATTCCTATGGGATAATTTGAGTTTTATGCTATTTTCCCCGTTATAAGGAACAACTCTAAAATAAGGATCAGAACAGTAGAAGTTTAGAAATATAACATGTATTTCCATCATAAAAATGAACCAGAAACAAAAAAAAAAAGATCTTGACGAATCAGAACAGCATAAGTCCAGAACAATGACGAATTGGAAAATAAACCAGAAATAGAAAATCAAAAAATGAACCACAAATAGAAAATAAACCAAAACAGGAGAGATGAGGGACTGATGGAGAGATGACAGAGAGACAGGGCGGCCGTAGGAAGGACCGAGGTCGACTAACGAGTGACGGCTGTGGACGACGGACGAAATCGGGGAGTGAAGAGTTGTGCCGTGCGCCTGTGCGAGATGCAATGCCTGAAAGAGGAGAGCTGTGGTGCCGCTGCCCTCCGGTGCCGTCGTGGAGTTGAGGATTGAGGAGGAGGAATGACCGAGAGGCAAGAATGAAGATGAAGAATAATAGGGTTAGGGATTTCAGAAGAATTGAAGATGACAAAATGAGGAAAAAATTTCAACTTCAAAAATAGACTTACATGTAATTACCTACGCTTATTTGATTTTTTTTAAAAAATATTTTAACAAGCTTAAGCTGATCTGACAGGCCTGTTAAGCCTTGTTCTGGCCTATTAAGCAAAATAGGCTTTTGATTCGGCCTTGGCCTAGCCTTTTAGCCTGACAGGCCAGGCCTGAACAGGCCTATCATAGGCCAGGCTACGGGCCCCTGACAGGCTGCCTGGCATATTTCCACCCCTATCCACAATCTTAACCCTAGCAAATACACCTTTGAGGACATTGGACAGATGAAAATTAGCAGTGATAGATTTTAAAATGAACAGTCTATTATTTTCCGTCATGAGTAGATATTTGTAAGGACTTAAATCCTTTATTACTATGGTAGAGTTTTCAAATGGTTAGTTGAACTCTTTTCTACCATAATAATTTTTTAAAACATGAGTTGTAATCTTTTCTACCATGGTAGACCTTCGAGTTTAAGTTTTTCCCTTTTGTGAAATGGTATTGTTCATTATGAGAGGATTTGATTAAGCGTTTTGAGAATTGAGTTTTAAGGAAAGGATTTTACAAATTTCGCCTCAGAAGTTTAAATGTTAATTTTGACTAATATGCACATGCGGCACTTAATACTCGCTACCTCATCATCCTACTTAAACAATTATGGCCAACTTGCCCATCACCCCTGTCACCCTCGCTTCCCCTTTCTCTTCCATTTCTGATTTCTGATGTGAATGTGAAGGGAAATTACTTTTAGATGTTATCTTTTTCAGATGTTGCCCCGTGGCTCTGATTGAAGAAAGCTTATAACGGAGGAAAAGGATTCAGAATGATTAAAGCAACATGAGGGGTCAAAACGTAATCTTGATCAAAATCTGGACATTTGAATTGACGAGGGCAGCGTAGCGGGACTGAATCGCTGGAAGAAGAATATGAGCAGAAATTTTGGTGATGAAGTTCAGTGCCACGTGTTGACGGGGTGATGAGTGAGTTGGCCAGGATTGTTTAAGTAGGATGATGAGGTGGCGGGTATGAAGTTCCATGTGTACATATTTGTCAAAATTAACATGGGAGAATGACATAGAGGTCTCAAGGACCAAACAAAATCACAATAAAGTTCTTGCGAAAAGTCAAAGTATAAAAAAATGACTCAACATATTGTGAAAACACTTTAACGAGTTGTTATTTTTTTTCGCAAGGATTTTGTTATGATTTTATTTGGTCTTTAGGACCTCTATGTCTTTCTACCAATTAATATTTATAACTATAGGGCGATATTGCACTGTTTTTGACATTTATGGGTTGAAATTGTCCTCTTGAAAACTTCCGAATGTCCATAACTCCTTGGTGAAAACTTCTGAAACGTTTTTGTCTTAATAATAATAATAATAATAATAATGTAGGATTTCAATTGGCTTAATTACCTAGAAATATAGGACTCTAGAGTCTAAATAGGACTTTAAGCTAGGCAAAGCCTTTAACAAAACCTTAGGGGCTGTTTGGTTGGAGGAGAGAAATTTTTTTGGGTTGGATTTAAAATAAATTAGAGAAGTGTGGCTTGAAGTTTTTAATTAATTTTTCTTTTTTTAATTTTGCATCCCCTTCATTAAAATTTTATAGGAAAAATGACCAAAAAAAAACTTTGAAATTAGAAAATCATAAATAAGGTGTTTTCATAAATTGAGTTGAGAATTGTTTATCAAATCTCGTCATTACTTTATCAATTCTTAGTAATAAATCTTATTTGCCATTTTTCAATTTCAAAGTTTTTTTATCATTTTCCCAATTTTATCACCCTACTTTTCCTATTTTTTTTAAATCTCCTCCTCCTCCACTCTTCTCCAAATCTCTTTCACCAAATAGTCCATAAGTCTAAGCCTTTGTTTGGAACAGCTTAAAAAGCACTTATAAGTGTTTTTTTTTTACATAAATCGAGATAAAACTCTTCTCACATACTTATCTCATACCGTAAATCACGATTAAAAAGTACTTATAAATTAAAATTAAGTTATCCCAAATAAGCACTCAAGCCTTATACAATACAAACCACAGGCCTATACTTAGGTTTTCGGTCTACTATGCAAGCTCAAGCATATAAAAACTAATTTAGCATTGTTTTTAATAATATTTACACTTATACCCAGATGTTCCTCGTTTTGTTTGAATTTTCTTTTAAAGAATAGCTATCAGAGAAAAACTGAAAAAAATAATTTTTAAAAATAGATTTTAAAAAATAACTTTTGAAAAAGTAGACAAAAATAGTTTAGGGGGAAAACCATGGTTTTTCACTAGCATTATATATGTCAAACTCGCGATAACTAGTGCATATGCCGTTAATTGTATTACTGCTTAATAACACACACAGTTGAAATATGAGACAGGTGGAAAAGTTATATGAGCATTAAATTAGGGGGAGAGTGACCCACTTTTAAAACGAAACACTGGGACTAAGTTTGTACCGAAAAATATTTTAGACTGCCCGTTACTATTGAGAAATTACTTTAAGGATAAAAATACTTAAAAAAGTATTTTAATGTGTTGAGTGCCACTAAAAAATAATTTAAGGGTAAAATTACTGCTGAACCCTTTATAATTTTTACCTCAAGATCATTAACTTATTATTTGAATTGGTCTGTTTTGATTTTATGATATTTATTTAAACAATAAATATTAATATATTCTTATAATACTAGATTTTAAAATTAGATGTATCGCGTGATCTTTGATGTTAATAGCTTAATCGACCTTTATCTTTGATTCCAAAATGTATAGACATATCTTAATGCTCATTTGGAATAACTTATTTTTTACTTATAAATGCTTATAAATCGTGATTTACGGTATACGAGGTAAGTATGTGAGAGAAGTTTTATCTTGACTTACGTAAGAAGAACTTATTATCCAAAAATAAGTGATGCCAAATATGCTTTAAATATCAAATCACTCAAGATGCTCCATATCTAGGATTGCAACACTTAATTAGGGTCCGGCTTTATTTAGATATTAATACACACAAATATATAATATAATATAATAATAGATAGATTAAGAAGATGCAAAGAATTTTGAGGTGCTACTATATGAGAAATATGGGGAGACCACTAATTAGGAAGTTCTATACACTGCTATTTACCCTCTAAATAACAATAGGAAATTAATAATTAATTTCCTAAGTACAATTATTTATTTCTTAATTAACAAATTTATAATTAATATTGCTTTGTTTTTTACACTACTTGATATGGTTTCTTATTTTTTAATCAAATGGTCCTACCCATTAATTTATTTTTAAACACCTATTTACTATATATATAGATACACACACACGTTTGTGTATATATTTTAAATATATTTTACCAAATCCCTAATTAATTTGGGAAAATTGCAATAAAATACCTCATTAGCATAATATTTGTTGAAAGGGACCAAAGGTACAGAGGACCTGAACTGTCATTATTTTCTTAATAGTAAAAGACTTAAATACCCTTATTGGATTAATGAAGAAAGAAGGGAAAGAAAGTCTGAAATTTTGATTCTGATGGTGCACGAAGTTGAAGAGTGAAGGGCAGACGAGGTGGAGAGAAGTGGACAAGGGTTTGGGAGTTGCCGGCAGGGGCCGAGTGTGGGGGTTTTACAGGGGTGGCGGAGTGTAGGTCTTCACGGCGGCGGTGTAGGCTTGGTCTCTATGGTGGCAGCTAGGCGAGGTCTCTGAGTCTTTGCGATGGTGGCGAGGTCTTTGGGTCTATGCGGTGGCGGGGAGGTGTGTTGGTCTTTACGACGTCGAGGAGGTGTTAGGTGTGGTGGCGACGGCAGCGGCCTTTCCATGTAGTAGCATGGATATAGGAGGACGGTGGTGCTTTTAATGTAGGTGTAGTCTTGGTCCCTTAATTGTTTCTTCTCCATCTCCCCAATGCGTAGTGATTTTAATTTTTGTGATCATGTGATTCATTAATGTGGCATCTTTTCCCTAGTAATTATGTTTTTGGATTTAAAAAGTGGCATATAGTGTTATCTATTTATTGTGTCTCTGAAGCTTTCAAATTGGCAACTGCAATCTCCTACTAACATACTGTTTTTTAGGGGTTGCTGTTGGGCTACAGGTTCTGTTGGTATGTTGCTATGGTGAGCTAGATGTATCTTAGATGAATTAACTTGAACCTACACTATATGATATATTACACTCAAATTTAATTTGTTTTGATATCATCTAAATGTGTTTTAGAAGTTTCTGTGTCTATCATCGTGCACCTATTTTGGCTTGGATAATCTGGACTTGTTTCCTGATACCAAGTGAGATGCAGAAAAACAAAAAATTTCTCATACTTTATGTGTTAAACTTTTGCTTGGTCAGCTCTGTTGATTGTGACATGGTACAATTAACAAATGATTTTTAGCTTGTTTCCGGTGAAGAGTTGTCGTAGTTATAGTATAGTTTGTTTGTATCCACTTAAAGCTGGTTGCTTGTGTTACAGTTTCAATAAGAAGCAATTTTTATACCGCATCAAATTGACCCTGCTGTTAATGTAGTTGGTAGCATCTAATTTCTGGTCAACTGTGGGAATATCTCAATCTATATTTTAGTTTAAAATGATTTCCATTTTGACAGTTAAATTTTTGTCGTTGATTTTAGTCCTTAAGGATTTGGGTTCTTACACCTTTTTCGAGTATGCCCTTCCTAATGGCATATAGAACATTTATACACATTCTTGCCTTGGAATTGAGATTCCTATCTACTTGTGCGTGGTCTCATAGGCCGACAGCTTGTGGTGGGGGGGCCACAAGAAGATCTTATTCTGATAATCACTGAATCGCAAGTCATTTAATTTTGACATGTCATGTGTATTAATTGGCGTCATTGTTTTATTATATATTTTCTCTTGTGTTGGACTTAAGTAACATTCTGTCACATATCGATAAACATTACCATTCACATGTTTAATGCATACACATTCATGTGGGCATGGTATACCATACATTTGCCAACCCTTGCAAGTATATCCTTTAAATGCAATATTTACAGCAACACGAACTTCTCTAATTTGAATTTCAAATGTGTGTGAAGAATGTTGCAACACCAGCATCCCTTCACTATATAACACATTCTCCTTTATCTTTGCTTCTATGTTAGGTCCCACTCCATTTTTCCACAAGGTGATTGCATTCTTGCTAGCAAATAGTTTCTTCACTAGCTTCTGTCTATGCTCATTTATCAATGTCAACACATGATATTTCCTCTGTCTCACAAGTCATGCATTATATGACTCTACCAAATTAGTGGCTATATTCTCCCACCTTTTGAATGGGAATCGTGACAATGCCCAACTGTCAATATTAACATGCTCTTCAAGCCAAGTTAACAATTCACGATTAAAACATCATATATTGGCTAAAGCTCTTTCGAAGTCACAATCAACTCTAGTATATGCAATCTTATCCAACATCTTTAAAGCATCATCCTTCTTGATTTGTGTATTTCTTCTTTGGCCTCTTAAACCTCTGAATACTTTGAGCTAAAGTTCTCTTTAACATGCCTATAGCAATAGGCATGCCTCTCACTCCTGAAAACATATAAGACAACATGTATTATTGAATTATGTCTGTCTGATACAATCCCTACTTTAAGAGAGTTTAAAATGTCTTCCACATTTTGCATAAACCATGTCTAATCATCATTAGTCTCCCTACCTACAATAGTATAGGCAACAGGATATAGTTGATTATCAGTATCAAGCATAGATGCAGATAACATTGTCTCACAATATGGCCAACTAAGGTGAGTTTCATCAATATAAAGAATTAGTCTCATCCTCCTAAGAATCCTTCGACGGAACATCCATATACGATAAACAACCTATTAAATGTATATATGGTCAGCATATGCTTCCCATTTTGCCACTATCTTCGGGTCTACTTCAATTAGTCTCCTGCAATACCAAGGAATCAACATGTATGATAGCTTAGGTGATCCCTGTATCTCAGCCAGTGCTTTCTCTTTACCTTTCTACGCTTGATCATAAGACATTGATAAACCATATTCCCTATAAACCTCACGTCTTATCTCATGAGGTGGTTTATCTAAACAACCCCCTCAATCCATCTTTTATTACAGAAGCAATCATGCTGGAGGTCAATTTGCAATGTATGATCAGTTTATCCTGTGCTGAGTAATTGTGCTTCTCCATACAAGGTATGCATATGTAAGAAGCTTGACTCTTCCCCCCACTTGATATTCAGTAATTTTCCATGGACAACCATCCACGTTACACCTCACTATCATCTTACTTGCACAATTATTCACAAATTTGTATGTAAATTTATGTGCCCAACTATACTTGTACAATGATTCTTTAAATTCAACAACATTCTTAAACCTCTTGTGAGAACCTGAAAGCAATTCCTTCCACTTCTCAGTACCATGCTTAGGGATAGGTGCGGGTGTACTCTGAATTACATATGGCCTATCTTGTGATATCCTACTTGATGATGATTCACCAATACATAACTTGTGCGATCCTTCTAAGGTCTCCGGCCTACATCAAAATTTGTTGTTAATTAATCACTCATTCTTCCCTACCACTTCAAAACAATTAAAAAGTACATGTAACTTACCTTTGTGACATTATCATGGGTTGTTCTTCATCTATCAACTCACTAGCATCTTCAACTATATACAAATGTGCACATTTGTCATTAAATTTTACTTTTTGTTTCACTCCTTCATCATCCTCTATGTCTACAATAGTGCTTTCATCTAATGATGACAATGTACACCTTAGCAAAATGTTTTCCCTTAAATACCAAGACATGAATATATTGTTTTTCTAAACTCATTAAGTGACATTTCTTTTCTTACTATTCTTCCATTTGCTCTCCCACCAACATATTGAGTACTCCCTTGATTAGTGAAAATCTTCCCACTTATGTGGAAGAAGCAATAAATTTCTTTTTGTGCTCTATTCATCACACTAAATATAAACTTGTAATAAGATACCTTTAATGTCATAGAAACTGAATTTTACAATGTGTTTGACCTACTATAATAACCTAATCAATATCTCATATAGTTAGATTGTGAGTTCAATTAGGTTCTACTACAAATTAAACGATCGCATATGCTACTTTGTAGACAACTCAACATTGGATATAAATATATCTGCTACAAAGTAAACAAAACCTTGATCATTATGGAGAAAATCAGAAAACGTAATGAAGCCACAATTTTATTTATTTACTACTTTCTTTCTCAGTAAAATAGTAATGAAAAAACCTAGGTTTGGAGGGAAAATCCAAATGCAAATCATCAGCTCCACCAAATACTGAACTATGATTAAGGCCTTGACAAAACTCACCTCCCTAGTCTTTACTAATAGGTCGAACCTCTGGCAGCATCCATGGTGAACGATGGCCATAAAGGAGGATGTGTAGCTTTGAGCAGGAAAGGAGGAGGAGAAGGCTTGACTTATTCCACGTCATTCACTTGGAACAGCGATAGATAATTGGGCTTGTTTTAATTGGACTTGTTGTAATATTACTTTTAGTAAAAGCTAAATTATATAATGTGATTTATGTTTGGATTGGCGATTGTCAATTTAGTTTTTACAAAAATATAGGGTGTGTTTGGGGGGAGCGCTTGGCCCCCCCAAAAGCTCAATTGGGCAAATAAGCTCAATTGCCAATTTGGAAAATAAAATTTGAGTGTTTGTTTTCCAAAGTGTGCAATTGAGCTTAATTCAATCTTAATAGCTTTTGCCATAAGCTCCATTTCTCAGCTTTTACTGATTTAGCTTTTGGAGAGAGTGAGAATGGTTAAAATATTTTTTCAGTTGTGTCCAGTGTACTATTAAACTTATTACAATTTTACCCTTAATGTACTTTTTTTTGCTACAAAAATTAATTTCAACTATTATTTGGTGCTTTTAACCCTTAAAATATTTTTTTAACTGTACCCAGTATGTTATCAGACTGATTGCAATTTTATCTTTAATGTACTTTTTTAGTTCCAAAAATTATTTTAAATTATTTTTTGGTGTTTTTAACCCTTTGAAATATTTTTTCACCTATTCTTTCTTACTATTATCACAAAAGTCACTTGTGCTTAAATCAATTCAAACAAGTTTTACTTTTGTAAAAGCTATTTATACAATCGCTGTTCCAAACATAAATCACATCACACAATCGGGCTTTTATCAAAAATAGAATTACCAAAAACTAAATTAAGAAACTCTATTTTTACTATCGCTGTTCCAAACACACACTATAAAGTGGCAAGCAAACGGCTGAGGGCTGAGAGCATGCGTGAGAAGAGTCTGAATTTCTGAGTTCCTGGCTGACGCAACCACTAGTCAACGATCAAATCCACCGTTTTGACTCGCCGCCAGCAGCACCCGGTTTAGAATCCACCTTTTTAACATAAATATATATTTTTTGACCAGCTTGACATAAGTATTCTCAACTTTCCCACTTACGGGCCACCGCTTCTCATCTCCAAGGCAACATGACTTGCAAATTACCTGAGAAATTTTGGGAGGTCTAACTTTTTTATTAGTGCAGCTAATCAAATCAATTACGGTTTTGTGAGAATTGGCTCCCCATTGTCCTCAAGGGCCATTTTCATCTTCCTTAAATCTCACCGCAATCTCCCACCTCCCATCAATCAACCAAACCGTAATTTCTCAACATCTTCGAAATCCTGCGATCACTTGACATCAAACATGAGCGAATCCGAGGGATCAATATGTTTCACCCAAGAGCAAGAAGCTCTCGTTGTCAAATCATGGCAAGTCATGAAGAAGAATTCTGCAGAGCTGGGTCTCAAGTTTTTCCTCAAGTATCAATCTCCTTCTACCGAATTCTTCGCTTTATTTCCACTTCTTCTTTCTCTGCCTTCTTACTCACTATATATGCTTTCTTTTTTCTTTTTTTGTTTGAATTTAGAGTATTTGAGATTGCCCCATCGGCTCAGAAACTGTTCTCCTTCTTGAGAGATTCACAAGTCCCTTTGGAGCAGAATCCCAAGCTCAAGCCTCATGCCATGAATGTCTTTGTCATGGTAAGCTTACTCTGTTTTTGACCTCCATCAACTTTACTCTTTTACTATAAGGATGAAACTAGTATGACATTTACATCATATCTTCTTTTTTTCTTGATATATTTTTTTCTTATCTTTTTTTGGATTTTTTTATTGCAGACGTGTGAATCTGCAGTTCAGCTGCGGAAGGCTGGAAAAGTCACAGTAAAAGATTCAACCTTGAAAAGATTGGGTGCTGTCCATTTCAAAACCGGTGTGGTGAATGAGCATTATGAGGTATTTGACTTATTAACAATTTACTTCTCAGTGAAGTTTACAGTAGTTAAAGATGAAGTTTTTCAGCTGATAGCTATTAAATCATTCACAAACATCTCAACATATAAAAATTCACTTCTGCTTACGTCCCTGTTGATAATAGAAACAGACCATATTAACCCAAGAATCTGCTTGTGTGATTAGTGAGTTGTTTTGTGTAAGATTAATGTACATACAACCTAATCTTCTTTGCTGTTGTCAAGGTTACAAAGTTTGCACTTCTGGAAACCATAAAGGAAGCAGTACCAGAAATGTGGTCACCAGACATGAAGAATGCATGGGGAGTAGCTTATGGTCAGCTAGTTGCTGCCATTAAAGCCGAAATGAAACCTTAATCTTAGATACTATCTTTACAACTTGTGTGTGTAGTCCTTTCCTCTGGAGTTCATCTATAAGTTTGATAATCAGTGCAGTGTTTCTGCATATATGTCAGTGAACTTTTGGGTGCTTATGTTGGTAAAGTTCTGTTGTATACATAAACGTGCATTATATTTGCCATCATCAATGTTACTTTTGCACCAGGTTGGAAAGGATAGTAAGCTTTTAATAATAGTTGAAGATAATAAAGATGTTAATTTTTGTTCAGGATGGCTTTTGTTTATATCTACGGTTCTTTTGATTATTCTTTCAATTTTAATAAAAGGATATTAACTTTCAACCTAGTTAAAACTTTTTATGGATTGACCAAGGTAACTTTAAAAATTAATTCACGCTTGAGAATTACCCGTCTTTCCAAAAATACCTTAACTCAACTAAACAATCACAGGCATAGGTCTTTTAGCACAATTTTAAATAATAATAAAGCAAAAAATTTGATAATCTGAACAAAAAAAAAAGATATCTCATCTTGATGTATCCTTATCATCAGGAAGGAAATTAATTGAAAGGGGTGCATAATTAGAAGCCATATCAAAACTCTCCAAATAACGAGTTATGAACTCGTGATAACGAGGTGGGTAATTGAGGATCATCTCTTCCAAGTCTGCACACCATTCCTTTTAACTCCCCTATTAGAAAAGCCATCCGCTCATTCATTTCTCTTATTATGAACTCCACTTTCCTCAATCTCTTTATTTCCCTCCTCTGAGTTAGCCCACATACTCTTACTATATCCTCATCAAATCTATGTACCTGAAAAAACTCAAAACTAATTAAGATTCACATCAGAAGCATATATATAATGTATAACGGCCAAATCAACATATCTACATACCTACCTCCTCATCAATCTCTATTGACGAGGCATTCATGACGGTGAGAGTTTCTAAATTTGGTAGTGATCTTTCCAAGAAATTACTTACAATATCACCCGTATCATAATCATAAACCTGCCAACTTGAGATCTGTATTTGGACGAGCCTAATGTTTTCAAATGAAAATGGTGTCTCCCTAATTCTATATAAACTCTGCAAAGCAAAATTAAAAAAAAAAACAATAAACAAGTTTTTTTAATTTTTCATATACGTTTATACAGGGTTCAGGGTTGAAACTCCACAAATATTCCAATGTTGTGTTATTATGATAGGTCCTACCGATACTAACATATTCTTGAATCCAAAAAGTGCATGATAAAAAGACAAAGGAAAATCACTGTGATGTCTTAAAAAATGAATGTAATAACCAAGAAATCTCGCAACATACAGTGATAAGTTTTGATGCTTGAAATTCAAATCTATCTCTCTATATTCAGGTTCGTCTAATCCCCCATACGCGTTAGATTTTGGGATTTTCATTCTCTTGGATTTCTAGTGTTTATGGCTTAGATTTAGGGGCTTTTTTTTTTTTAAAAAAAAAACCAATATAATGATTTTGATTCTTCCCCAACAGTAATCAGCTAATTAGTAAAGAGATTAAGGGAATTAAGAAAAGATGATTAGGTGTTTTAGGAAAAAAACATGTCAAATTAACTAATTTAACAAACTTTCTAAGTCTAATTAATTTACACAAATAAATAGGAGTGTTAAATTAGGGGGAGATTGACCCACTTTAAAACAAAACA
Source organism: Inga oerstediana (assembly GCA_963210345.1). NCBI lineage: Eukaryota > Viridiplantae > Streptophyta > Magnoliopsida > Fabales > Fabaceae > Inga > Inga oerstediana. Next base: position 28,596,718 of record OY723399.1, read on the forward strand.
CCGGACTAACATTGTAGCAAACCCTCTGTTTCAAAATACATCTTGTCGTTTTTTTTTCCTTTAAGATACACTTTAGTTTTCTCTCATCATTTAATATTTTTTTTAAAATTTTACCCTAATTAATTATAAGTTCTTCTTATATCTTTTTTCCACTCATGCTCTCTCAATTTTTCTTTGACTCATCCTTTCTCTCAATTATCCTCCAACTCATCCTCTTCATAAATAAAGGTACATGTTTTACCTATTTATTATTTTTAACCAATTTTTTGAATTACATAAATTAGTTATTTGGAGCCTATATTTTGAACGGGAGTAGTATTTCAGGGTACTTAGAATTACTTTAAGAACATTTCACTCCAAAAATCATTTTAGTGTGTTGAGTGATACTAAAAAATAATTTAAGGGAAAAATTACAGCTGAATATATTACTTTAAGAACAATTTACTTCAAAAATAATTTTAATATCTTTTTTCCCCAGAAGATATTAGTATCTTAATTGACCGTTATCTTTGATTCCAAAATATATAGACATATCTTAATATAAAATCCCTTAAGAATTAAGATGCTCCACATCTAGGATTGCAACTCTTAATTAAGGTCCGGCTTTATTTAGATATTAATACACACAAATATATAATATAATAATAATAGATAGATTAAGAAGATGCAAAGAATGTTGAGGTGCTACTATATTAGAAGTATCTGGAGACCATTAATTAGGAAATTCTATATACTCTTACTTGCCCTCTAAATAACAATAGGAAATTAATAATTAGTTTTCTAAGTATAATTATTTATTTCTCAATTAATAAATTTATAATTAATGCTAATTTATATTTTATTTGGTATTGTTTCTTATTTTTTAATCAAATGGTACTACCCACTAAAGGTGGGCCTCAACCTAAGGTCTAATATGTCCGTACTGGCTTTGGCTTTGTTTAGATATTAATACGCATATATATATATATATATATATATAATATAATACTGCTAATAGATATATTAAGAAGACGCAAAGAATTTTGAGGGCCTCCTCTCATCCCACACACCTACGTGGAGTTTCTTCTCCATGTGAAGACGACTTCCTTCTGCATCTCCTTCTCACGGTATTGTTCTCTTTCATAAAGGGTATATATGGGTATTTCTTGAGCATCTGTGATGTGAATAAGCTTTCCTTAATTTGCATGAGGCTTTCCTTGCGGATGAACTCTATGTTGAATACCAACTACCTTGCGTTTTCAAAATCCTCCCCATACTTGAGTCCTTGAAAGTTCTGAAACTAGATATGCTTCGTCGCTTCTCAGTGAAGCTTCCTAAGATGAAACTTGCTTCTCTTGAGACCCTTTATATGAAAGGTATTGTATCAAATGGTCCAATTCATTAGTGGGTTTCTCAGAGTTTCCCATCCTTGAAACATTTATCCCTCATTTATGTCTTCGTGAAGAAGAAGGATGTCATGAAGACAAAACAATGAGGCCTCACAATACGAAGCTCATGCTTGGAGGATTTAGTCATTCACCGTTGCTGCTGTTACAAGACTTTTAGGCCCTGTTTGGTGTTTGGTACCTGGTATTTGAGGGCAAGAAGTGGGATTGGATTAGGGATTGAGTCAGAATGTGTTATTTGGTATGAGGAATTATAGGTAACCAGGGATTGGGAATACCACGAAAGTGGGATTGCTGTAAAGCCACCTCTCCCCTGATATTGTGTTTTGAATCCCGGGATTGCAAAATTGTGAAGACAAAAATACCCTTAAATAAAATATTTTTAAACAAAAATCACCCTAATCTTAATCTAAAATCCCTCTCAAATATTCATTGCCTCTTTTTTCCCCCTCACCATCGACGTCTCAACTTCACACGGTTTCCCTCACCGCCACTCACTCCGTCACCTCAGCACAGATCACTTTTCCCCTTTCTCTCCGTTGACCTCACCGTCGCTCACTCAGTCGGCCTCACCACCGACACCTTTCCCAAATTTTTTTTCCCAACGAACAACCGCCGATTTGAGGTGTTGTGTCCCCTCTTTTATTTTCTTCTTTTATTGTGCTAAGATCAAGTCTTTTATCCCAAAATTGTAATAATCGATTTTGGAGGTGCATGGAAAGGATGAATATTATCTCAAGCTTCTCGGTTAACATTGATAAAATCTTCTTTGTCTACTGCCAATCTCTATCTTCTTTCATGTGTACGTCTACAAGCCTATATATGTGTGCTTCATAGTCTTATTTTATTTATTTATTTTTATCTTTTGTAGTGTTTTTGCATTGTCTTATAGTGTAGGTTTTAAGCTTTAGTTTTCTTATAATTGTTTCATACCATTTTCCATACTAATTTGCATACAAAAATTTTATGAAAACTCTTATAAAGAATTTTGTTTTGTCTTATTTTCATTTTCATACATAGGTGCATTTATATACTTACCATTGCATATACACTCATCATTGCATTCCATACTCTTTTCTATTGTCAGTTGAACTTCATTGGCTATGAAATTCACCTATTTCTTGTTATATGAACTGAAATCACTCAGCTCTACACCAGCTTGCTCCTTAGATTCATTATGGGCTCTGATTCATAACTGTTTTGACATTTATTTGCATGAGCCTTTGTGTGTCATTTTATGCCCTGCACCACTGCAAGTTGTTAGAACCTGAATTTGCTAGATTATATTGACTGATTGGAAGCTGAAATTTGACTGGATTTTACTAGATATGGTTGTGCAAATCAGTGGTTTCTTGCTGTCAAAGTGCTATCATATGTTTCCCATTCCTGTTATTACTGGTTGAACTTTTTGGGTTCTTTCACTCTCTTCTGTGATTAACTTATGCACCGGGAAAGTATCAAATAGTACATTTGGACTAAAGCATGCTGTGAAAATTTCTTATGAAGTCTAGTGCCTTGCTGATTTTCTTGGTCTTGACTTTGCTTAACATGAAAAAATTGATTTCTGAATCTTTTGGACACTCTAGCACTAGTTTTACCTCTGAAATTGTGCGACTAATCTGAGTCCATATAGGTGCAATTGTTGTTATTTTGCACCCAAAAAAAAGAAAAAAAAAGTTTTGATTGACACTTTTGATTCAGACTTGTGTGATCCTTGCTGCATTTTGGAAAAATAAACCAGCTTCTGTGGTAAAACTTTGAATGAAAGTACTTTTAGACAAAATCTGAAGTACTTGACTTGAAAGAGTGTTTTGAAATCTTGCTTAGCTGTGTTGAGTCCATAATTCTGGAATTTGCCATTGTTTGGATCAATTATTTGCTGGAAGTTTAAATTGGATTCTGTGAAACTGTCTGTCACATTGGGGTCTTGGTTGCTATGATTCTGTGCCATCATTGACTCTTGAAATTACATTTTAATTGCTGACTATTGGAATTTTTATTTGTGCTATAATTACTCCTTTTTTTATTTAAGCTATATATGTTCTTCTTTTATGCATAATTTATGTTAGGTTCTAACACGTCTTACAGTTGACCAACATGTCAGAAAAATTTGGAAAGTCGGATATTCACAAATGGACAAGTGTAAAAGACGAGTTGTTAATCCGTTTCGTGCTAGAATTGCATGAGAAGGGTGATCTTATTAGTGAAAATGGTCTTAGGCCTAGTGTCTTGAACACATTGAAGGACAAATTTCATGAGACTATACCTGGATGTCAAATTCAGGCACATCCTCATATCCAATCTAGATATAAAATTTTAAAGGCTCACTATAGTGTGGTGACTGACCTTCTCAACTTATCTGGGTTCGGTTGGAACTCTAAAATGAAATGTGTGACAGCTCCTAAGACAGTTTGGGATGAATATATAAAGGTACATATGATTAATTATATCTATATATATAGCATTTATTGTTAATCAAACTTACTTAGTCCTGATGTCAATTTTATGTAATGTCCTTACAGGCTTATAAGAAAGCTGCAAAGTTCAAGCATATGTCTTTCCCTTATTATGAGGAGTTCAGCCTTATATTTAGTAGCATTCGATTGTTAAAAATATCAGAAAAATACTCTCCCAATTTTCGTTCAATATGTAGTAAATGATACTCACAATAGATGTTCTGAAAACAAGGAGTTTTTATGACTATATACCATGCATCCGCTGGAATGGAATAATCATCAGTTCCATGAAACGGAATAATTGGGGGCAAGAGAGGAATGGCATCTTTGTTACGTGGGTCATTAGCTTTGACTTCAGGAGAAAATTTCTCCAATGATTCTTCACCTTCCATTATGAGCAACTGTGGTTTACTCAAATCAGATGCTTATTATGCTGACATTATCACACAGAAAAGACTGCCAGCCAGAAAGTTATCCAAGATATTACAGCATTGTGGATGCTATATATACAATGCTGAGTATAAGTATGCTAGCACGTCAACAACATCCTCTGCTAAACTATGGCCATTCAAAAGCCTATTATATGGTTCATCAAGGTAGATAGCAAGCATTTTCCAACCATTACTTATAATCACTAGAGAAGCTTAGAAGGCAATTAGAGGATTGCGTCACAAAGATATGCTCTTCATATTCAATCTTAAAAGTCACTGACTTCCATTCAGAGAAAGGGTTTCTGAATCCATTTTCATAATCTAATGCCTATGACCACAAAAGTAAAAGTAGTGAAACATTTGAGGTTTAGTTAAACAATCAGCAATGGCAACTTGCTCGCCACTACCACAAAGAACTAACCCTCATAAAATATCAAAAATAAAAGAAGCGTAATGTCAAGGTAAAACCCAAGCTTATGTGACTATCTTTAGTTTTCGCTATGAATTTCAAATTTCCATTTCATTATTGATATTGAATAATTGTTGAAATTTGATGGGAAAAGAACAATAAATTGATAAAGTAATTTGCAGAAAAATACAAGGAGAATAGGAATGTTACAATAGCTGTAGCAGAGCTATAAGAAAATTGCAATCATAGCAACATAGCAGGCTATTAATAACTATCTTAAAGCAAAATAGGCATTTTAAGAAGTTAGAGACGTTCAAACCTTTGTGGCGATGTTCTTTTCGAGCCCTAAATTTCTTCTTTCTTTTGTTCATGTCACGAAACTTAGACTTTTGAAATCTAGATCAGTTGGATGTAGACAGTCACTTGGTCGTCATCATCATATGTAAACAGAATAAATTAAGAGCAACGAAGAAAGAAGAGAATTGCATACCCTCCTTGGAACCTTCCACGATTTGGATTATTTTTGAAGTTTTTGCTAGGTGAACCTTTCTAATTAGGGTGCCACAGAATCGAAGGGAAAAATAGCTCAGTGCATTCTGATAAAGGTGCCACATAATATAGCCCAAAAATCGCAACATCCACCACTATCTCCTGCGTTTCTCCTCTCCGATTTTCTCAGAGCAAACCAGAAGCTTCTTGTCGGTGAAGAAGGCACTCTGAGCATTCTTCAATTCCTTCAGACCAGAGGTTCTTCTGTCGACAGATCTTTTTTGGCTAAGGGTCGGGGAGGCTTGTCGTCATCGGGAAAACATATCGATAGTGACGATGAGTTCGACGAAGATGACGTTGATGAGTTCGACGCTGATTTCCCTGAGGACTTGGTTGATCAATCAAGTTTGGGATTTAGGGCAGGGTATTTGAGTCTTTTTATAATTAGTACTTGTTTATTAAATAAGATTAGTAAAATTATTCCCTCCATTAACACCTCATACCAAACATATTTTTAAAGTATCAATCCCAATCCCAATCCCAATCCCAATCCTTATCCCAATCCATCAAAATTCAATACCACGTACCAAACAGGGCCTTAGGGTTATCACAGAAAACCTATGAGCTTTGAGTTACACTATATGTGCACCTTATCATTGCGCTCATGGGGTTGATGAAGATGAGCTCTCACTTGGGATCTCTATGCCTCTTCTACAAAGCTTAAGCTTAAAAGGTTTTCCAGAACAGCTTTGTTATGAAGGAACCTTCAAAAATTTGAATATCGCCTCTCTCACTCAACAGTTTAGTCTCTCTTTAACACAGCTGAATACCTACGGGGAAGGATTATCTTAGAAGCTTTTATCTCAGTATCCCTCAGAATCTTTTAATCAGGACCCTCCAATTGATCTCAAAGGCTCAGAAAAAAACACATCATGCAGTTGTTAAAATTGCATCTCCATCGTTGAATTTGTTATAATCTGGACTGTCCATTGAAGTCCTCAAATCCCCAAGACCTCTCCTCTCTTCTTCAAAATTTTCTCGACGCCACTCCCCCTTCCTATCTTTACCCTCATTGCCCTACATACACTTACGTAGCATACCACTCTTAAATAAAGAAGAATAGGTGGTGAAGGATAGCAAGGAATTGTAAGTTCCTCGCCTTTTGTTATAATTTGTAGTTTGGCTGGAATTTCTTTTGGTGAAATTTTATGAAAATCTTTAGGGCAAAGGGGAAATGGTGCTGTATTCTGTATTCTTATTGCAATATTTTCCTTTCAGGTGAGAAGAAATTATCGAAGGTAATAGTACCAAATAAGTGGAAAGTAGGCGCTAGCAATACTGCTGAGGGTGGTGGCTGCAAGATCAACGAGAACAAGCTTCTCTTGAAGAAGAACAGGTAAGTGAACATTTTCAAGTTTATATTTTTTTTTTATTTTTCCTTTCCTTTTCATATCGGGCATGCTTGGGCTCTTTGATGATATTACTTTTAATGATCAGTTGATGAGTTCTAAGTGATATATATACACGTAAATTAAGTTTTTTTTATAAAAAATAATTCCCTTGTGGTCTTTGCTATACAATATGATCTTCCTGTTGTGTTTATCATCATATGACATAATTGTCGATATGTTTATGTGCTCTGAAGCTTAGGATGCACTTGTATTTCACTTCCTTTAATATCATGTATTACACCATCTCTAGCATCTTTGGTCCATCTTTTCAAAATATATTTTTCTGGAACTTTCCTCACTTCATTTGCTCATATATTTTTAAAGCATGACAACACAATATCCCAATAGATTCAAAATGCCTACAGCTACACCATACAGAATAATCATTAGGATCAAATGCCAATGTCCACTTTTTTCCTTCATTAACCATGGTACCAGTATATGTGAACAATGGACCTTTCTCATCTTGAGTGGAAATATATGTGGCAAAAAAGAGATCAAGTTGCTCTTGGAACAACTCTAACACTGAGGCAGTGTAAATCTCAGCAACTTGACATAAGATAGGTGAACTTTGGACTATCAATCTTGGCTTTTTCTCCCTTGCTTCATACTCACATTTCATTTCATTGCACCTCTTATCTCCAACAACCCGCTCAAGACTTTTGAAGAATTCTCCAATACTAACACTTGGGCTTGTAACACTTTTGATATGTGCATTAACACTTTCACTTATTTGTGTACTACGCATACCAAGAGTTGTATAGTGCTTCATATAACACCATGCTCATTTCTCTTTGATTTCATATATAAACTTCAACCATGAGTTGTCCTCCAAATTGAATGATGATAATAGAGAAGCCCATGTTTCTTCAAATTGTGACTTGTCATCAATAGCAAACATGCACTCATTAAAGTCACGCAAAAAATGTCAACCACCCTTCATTTTATTTCCTAAGTGTTTTATTCCATTTTGCTCAATATGCCATGTGCATAATGCATGCTTCACTTTAGGGATAACTTCACGTAGTGCTCTTGCCATTGCTTGATCTTGGTCAGTAAAAATGGTTGCAGGTTTCTTTTGCTTGTTTGCTTTCAAGAAAGTTTCCAACAACCACTTGAATGATTCTGTAGTTCCATCGTATAGCAAAGATGCACCAAAAATTACAATTCCTCTATAATGATTAAGTCCTAAAAATATTGCAAGGGGCCTATGATTATTGTTTGTGCAGTATATGGTATCCAATGAAATTACATCCCTAAAATAAGCATAATCTACAAGCATTCGAGCATCTGCCCAAAAGATATTTGTAATTTGATCTTCCATATCCAATTGGTATGAATGGTAAAATGAAGGGTTTTCTGTAATCTGTTCTTCAAAATAATTCAATAAGCACCAAACTTCCCCATCCACCAAACTTCCTCGTCGTTTAGTCATCAAATAATTTTTCATATCCACTCGAGTGAAGCCAAGATTAGCTCGCCCACCTGCTTTCTTACTCATAAGGTCAAAAGTTGCTTTTTGTTGAAGTCCAGCATCCCTGGCCAAATCAATCTCATCTACTTGTGCATTACTTATTGTCCGTTGAGACCTCATCATATGCACTGTTTCTTGAAGATGTAATGGATGGTTATGCTTTTCTATAAAGTTGGTGATCTTGAATTTACCTTCTACTAATTTAACTCTCATTCCAACCTGCAATCAGTCCTAGTCTCAGAACAATAGTTGGTGGTTAGGGTGCACCTTTTATCTAATCTTCGTTTACCCTCTTTTGAACATGCATATCTATAGCTAATAATTGTCTTTTTATCTTTCTTATTCTTTGTCAACCCATTTTTCCTTGCACTAAAGCCTACTTTACAAGCATATTGATTCCAAAATCTCCATGCCTCCTCTAGATCATCAAATTCTTTTCCTAATTTAGGAGCCAAATCAGCTTCCATATATTGAAACCTACAAAAATAAATTTATGCAACACATAGCAAAATCTTATTAGAAAATGAGAAATTACAAAATTTTAAGAAATCATAGCAAAAATTTTATAGAAAATGACTACACTTGAATGGATAACTAAAAAAAATAAATGCTAAACATTATATAACACAAAACGATGAAAAGCCTTCTTCAATGTCATCTATAGACATTCCTAATGCAACCTTTTGTAAACTATACAACTACAACAAGGCTCTCTCTTTTTTGCCATATCTACAACAAGGCTCTCAATGACTATGGCTTTGATACTCCAAGCATTATATCAAAATTTTCCCCTTCTTTTCTCTCCCTTTAAGAGGGAGAATGAAATTGGATATAAAAAAAATCTAAAAGATGCCATCTTTTATTGAAAAAGGAGATATTTTTATCTTATCCATGCCTCTTATAACGAAGTTGATGCTTTTGTTTTTTCTTATCCCGTCAAGAGCAAGAATGACATTATATATGAATAAAAAAATCTAAAAGATACTATCTTTTATATAAAAAAAAAATATATCTTTTTATCTTACCTTGCCTCTTACAATGAAGATAGTAATGGTTGAACCCCTCTCTTCAAGAATTGATGCTTCTTCACTTGGATGACCTTCAAAAAGAAAAGTAGAGCCTTGCTGATTGCAGAAGTAGTCTACTGGAACAGCAATTTACCATCGAACCAATACTCTAAGCATATCTATATAATATGTAGATGAAGCAAATTTCCCCTATGACTTGCATGAAGCTTTCCCGCCTCATTCAGCTATGAAAAGTTGACGAGTTCCTGGTTCTAATTCTAAAGTGGCATATATATATATGGGCGGCTGGGATTAAAATGAGATGAATGGTTCTGATGCAATTTCAAATAACTAATGACGTGTCTCTTTGTAGGTGCTCCGATGGACTGGATGGCTAGGATAAAGGGATACTGAGAGATGAGGAGAAATGGGCTACTGAGGGTATCTGCTCCCGAATACCTACATACAATTATGTAAAGCTTTATGTTGGGGCAGAATACTGCATACAAATGTGCGTGTGCTTGAGGTAGGTTCACGAATTTATTTGATCTCTATTTTATTTATACTTTACACTGTCTTCTATGCTATAAAAGTGAATTCAAAATAAATATGAATAAATATTACTTCGTCTATTTAAGTAAATATATAATCTAATGATACACAATACATATTATAATTGAGTAATTTCTCTTGAAAAAATTAAGTCGGTCTTATATTAAGAATCGGATGAAGTACCTCATACAGACCCAAAAAAACTGTTTCGGTTAGTTAATGCCCTAATTTTTTTCTTTCCTAGCTTATTCATAAATCATCTCAAGAGAGAGTTCCAATAATGCATGGGAAACAAGCGTGTTTTAATATTTTCTTAATGGCAGTTTAGGTAAAAAAATTAATTAATTTTAGCATTCCGTAAAATGCGTTATAAAATTAAGACAATATATATATATATATATAATAGTGAAGGGAGGTAGTAATATAAACTAAACTACGAAGATGGAGTACATTATGACTTACAAAAAGTGAGCAGTATTGGCCTATTGAATTTCAAGCATCAAAACTTGTCACTGTATGTTACGAGATTTCTTGGTTATTACATTCATTTTTTAAGACATCACAGTGATTTTCCTTTGTCTTTTTATCATGCACTTTTTGGATTCAAGAATATGTTAGTATCGGTAGGACCTATCATAATAACACAACATTGGAATATTTGTGGAGTTTCAACCCTGAACCCTGTATAAACGTATATGAAAAATTAAAAAAACTTGTTTATTGTTTTTTTTTTTTTAAATTTTGCTTTGCAGAGTTTATATAGAATTAGGGAGACACCATTTTCATTTGAAAACATTAGGCTCGTCCAAATACAGATCTCAAGTTGGCAGGTTTATGATTATGATACGGGTGATATTGTAAGTAATTTCTTGGAAAGATCACTGTCAAATTTAGAAACTCTCACCGTCATGAATGCCTCGTCAATAGAGATTGATGAGGAGGTATGTATGTATATATGTTGATTTGGCCGTTATACATTATATATATACTTCTGATGTGAATCTTAATTAGTTTTGAGTTTTTTCAGGTACATAGATTTGATGAGGATATAGTAAGAGTGTGTGGGCTAACTCAGAGGAGGGAAATAAAGAGATTGAGGAAAGTGGAGTTCATAATAAGAGAAATGAATGAGCGGATAGCTTTTCTAATAACTCGTTATCAATTACCCACCTCGTTATCACGAGTCCATAACTCGTTATTTGGAGAGTTTTGATATGGCTTCTAATTATGCACCCCTTTCAATTAATTTCCTTCCTGATGATAAGGACACATCAAGATGAGATATCTTTTTTTTTTTTTTCAGATTATCAAATTTTTTGCTTTATTATTATTTAAAATCGTGCTAAAAGACCTATGCCTTTGATTGTTTAGTTGAGTTAAGGTATTTTTGGAAAGACGGGTAATTCTCAAGCGTGAATTAATTTTTAAAGTTACCTTGGTCAATCCATAAAAAGTTTTAACTTGGTTGAAAGTTAACATCCTTTGATTAAAATTGAAAGAATAATCAAAAGAACCGTAGATATAAACAAAAGCCATCCTGAACAAAAATTAACATCTTTATTATCTTCAACTATTATTAAAAGCTTACTATACTATCCTTTCCAACCTGGTGCAAAAGTAACATTGATGATGGCAAATATAATAAACGTTTATGTATACAACAGAACTTTACCAACATAAGCACCCAAAAGTTCACTGACATATATGCAGAAACACTGCACTGATTATCAAACTTATTGATGAACTCCAGAGGAAAGGACTACACACACAAGTTGTAAAGATAGTTTCTAAGATTAAGGTTTCATTTCGACTTTAATGGCAGCAACTAGCTGATCATAAGCTATTCCCCATGCATTCTTCATGTCTGGTGACCACATTTCTGGTACTGCTTCTTTTATGGTTTCCAGAAGTGCAAACTTTGTAACCTTAACAACAGTAAAAAACATTAGGTTGTATGTACATTAATCTTACACAAAACAACTCACTGATCACACAAGTAGATTCTTGGGTCCATATGTTCTGTTTCTAGTTTCTACTATCAACAGGGACGTAAGCAGAAGTGAATTTTATATGTTGAGATGCTTACGAATGATTTAATAGCTATCAGCTGAAAAACTTCATCTTTAACTATTGTAAACTTTACTGAGAAGTAAATTGTTAATAAGTCAAATCAAATACCTCATAATGCTCATTCACCACACCGGTTTTGAAATGGACAGCACCTAATCTTTTCAAGGTTGAATCTTTTACTGTGACTTTTCCAGCCTTCCGCAGCTGAACTGCAGATTCACACGTCTGCAATAAAAAAAATCCAAAAAAGATAAGAAAAAAACATATCAAGAGAAAAAAGATATGATGTAAATGTCATACTAGTTTCATCCTTATAGTAAAAGAGTAAAGTTGATGGAGGTCAAAAACAGAGTAAGCTTACCATGACAAAGACATTCATAGCATGAGGCTTGAGCTTGGGATTCTGCTCCAAAGGGACTTGTGAATCTCTCAAGAAGGAGAACAGTTTCTGAGCCGATGGGGCAATCTCAAATATTCTAAATTCAAACAAAAAAAGAAAAAAGAAAGCATATATAGTGAGTAAGAAGGCAGAGAAAGAAGAAGTGGAAATAAAGCGAAGAATTCGGTAGAAGGAGATTGATACTTGAGGAAAAACTTGAGACCCAGCTCTGCAGAATTCTTCTTCATGACTTGCCATGATTTGACAACGAGAGCTTCTTGCTCTTGGGTGAAACATATTGATCCCTCGGATTCGCCCATGTTTGATGTCAAGTGATCGCAGGATTTCGAAGATGTTGAGAAATTACGGTTTGGTTGATTGATGGGAGGTGGGAGATTGCGGTGAGATTTAAGGAAGATGAAAATGGCCTTTGAGGACAATGGGGAGCCAATTCTCACAAAACCGTAATTGATTTGATTAGCTGCACTAATAAAAAAGTTAGACCTCCCAAAATTTCTCAGGTAATTTGCAAATTGCAAGTCATGTTGCCTTGGAGATGAGAAGCGGTGGCCCGTAAGTGGGAAAGTTGAGAATACTTACGTTAAGCTGGTCAAAAAATATATATTTATGTTAAAAAGGTGGATTCTAAACCGGGTGCTGCTGGCGGCGAGTCAAAACGGTGGATTTGATCGTTGACTCGTGGTTGCGTCAGCCAGGAACTCAGAAATTCATGTTTCTGTCTCCTTATTTTAGACGATACCAACCTCAGCATGACCAGAAGTCTAGAAGTACTTTTTTATTGTGCATGGGAACATGTTTCTAGATTTTAAATGTTAACCCTGTCGAGTCCTACATCCATTGTATGTAATCTCATACAACATGTCATAAAATAAACAAAAAATCATTACCACCGTTTTAAGCATCAATTCACAATTTATAACTCAACAACAGCTTAATAAACTCTCTACAATTTATAACTCAACAACATCTTAATAAACTTTTTCTCTACTACTCTATTATTTATTGCGTTGGATGAACATTCACCCATTGCTGACATTTCACATAAACCTTACCGAATTTTTAATCACAAGTGTTATCTTTATTGATGTATTCTCCCCTCTTACTTATCAGCACATAATGCACGATAATGGCAGAGAAAAAGCCATAGGAAATCCAACTGGGAAAAAAAAAATCTACCACCATAATTGGACATGAAAAATTATACAATCATCGATCCCACTTCGCTCAAACAATCACGACCTCCTGGCGAAATATAGACTAACCAAAATCATTATAACTGCATGCCAGTGAAAAAAACATATGAACAACAGTAGGGTAGAAAAGGAGAGTGAAGCACAACATGACCATTGTAACTAACCACACCCATAGTTTATATCTGGCTTTGCAGCAATTGCTGAAAATGGAACTTCAACTCTCTCTTTCACAACACACCGAACTTCCCCATTTTCTACCACTGGGATTCTCCCTGGTGGACATCTAGTTCTTGATCTCTCATCCTCACTTTCTGGTCGATGAAGCAGGCCTTGAATGTTGAAGTTCGCACCCATCTTCCCCAGATTAGGTCCAAAACCAGACAAACTTATAATGGATACCACGCCAACAACAGTTAGCACAGCTTTGGCTGCAGAAGTCACAAAATATCCCAATCCTTTTCTTGCATTTTTCACCCCATCTTGGACATGATTTTGCTCTTTCTCGCTCAGAATCTTCCTTGATTGGACCTTGGGATCATTTGGGATGAACCCATTGCCAACAGAATCATGCATCATGGTATAGGGAGGACGACTTGGATATGGAGGAAGAAGCAAATCATTGTTGTGCTCCACTGTTTCGCTAGCAAAGGTAGAAGCTTCTTGTATCACTTCCAGATCCTTACCTTTGTACTCCTTGAGCTTATCAATTAACAATTTGCGGCTTTGCTCAATCTCAGAAAGAGCAACTTCTCTTTCGTATTGCTGCTGGTGTTGCAAAACCTGGCCATTGCCACAACAGTTAAGAGTTCTAAGTCATCAATTAAGAATTCTAAAAACAGAGTAGAAGAAACTAACAAGGATGCTTCAACAATATGATCTTTCACATCCTATGCCAACTGATAAAATGAACTGAGACTGAAATAAAGATAAAACGGCATTCATTAAGTCATATGAACAAAGTGTACATCTCTAGGCAAACAACTAATTCAAACAACAGTTATACATCCTTGTAATGACAAAAAGCATAATGGACAAGATTGGAGCCACACCAATCATCAGTTTCAATGAGTTTCATTTGACAGGCGAAGAACATAAAATTTATTTAAAATAACATGCTACGGGACTGTGTTTGTAATCAAACATTAACATACACACCAAGTTTATCTTGACGACAAACAAGAAATTCTGCCATCCAATTTGGTATAGATATGTTATGGATTATCCACAAGGACAAACTCTTTCTACCTAGTATAACTAGTTCTATTGTTGCTTCAAACATATGAATACATATATATCTAGAGAGAAAATGATGTAAAGCAAACAAGTCCTTTATCATTTTGGAAACTGTTTTAACACGCACGCACACTAGAAGCATATAAAGTTTTCAAAACTTTCAGGAAGATAAAAGGTCACAATCTCTCCAACTTAGACATACCATAAACGTTATTGCTCGTATACTAATTGAATCAAAATGGGCAACGTGAGATTTTTCAATAGAAATTCTGACGCATAACTGAGCTATTTGCGCTGCAAAGAGTAGAAAGAGCGAAAATAACAATATTTGGAGAAGGATACTGGATTGAATTCCATGAACATGCATGCACTGTACTTACAACAATGATAAAAAAGGTTGGTGAAGTTTGATCATTTATGCTAAAAGACACGTGGAATATGATGGATTTATACAATATAAAAAAATGATGGCATTGATATGCGCATCATAATTACAATGCAATCACGTGAATCTCAAATCACTTGATGTGAAACTCTGGATTAACTTCATTACCATTAAACAAATTCGGTATTGCAGGGTCAGCTTCTCCACTGTTACTAAGTCACAGGTTCATCGTGGAGATGAATCTCTTTTTAAATTGACATTACCATGATAGAGGATAATGTTTCCATGGAATCAAACATTTTGCTGGGCTTGGCACTTTTTCCCCTATTAATTAATGGTACCGAGGGCATAAGATGGGATTTATTTCTAGAACTCTTGTAGCATTGAGTAATCGGCGTTCCTGTGATTAGCATATTGCCATGTACTTTAATTTGTTCTTTTGGTCACAGCCATGCAATCTAGTTTAAAATCATGGCTAAGTTAGATCCTGGATTATAGGCAAGAATTGCTTATTTTTGTCAAAATATGAATGCCGGAGTATTTACTATTCTAGAACTATGGAAGTATGCAAAATATTTCAGTAGAATGGGTAGTTTTTTATTGAATGGGATTACCAAGGTACATAGAAGAAGTTTGGTTCCCAAGGCAGAGAGCTTCAGAAATTTAGCTTTCAAGGGTAGCAGATTGCTTCAAGAGCTTTTAAGAAAAGGAGAAGCTTCACTAGAGTTCAAGAGGGGCATACATCCCACTTCCTCTGGCCCTTATCCAAAGAAACATCACAGGCTATAATCCTAAACAGAAACTAAGACAAGTGTTCCGAGCTTTTGTTCTATATGATCTTTTTTCACCTGTGCGTCTTGAGAGATGGAAAGAATTATTTAAGCTTACCCAACCAGGAAAAGAAACAAAATGCAGAGAAAATTAGATCATGCAATGCCATACGATTAAAAAGAAAAATATCTTGCAATGAAAAAACCCTAAAAAAAAGAAAGAGGCTTAGAGGAAAACCTGCAAGGAAGATAATTGATTCTCCAAGGATTCCAGCGCATCGCAAATGTTTAATAGCCTTTCTGTTTCTTCATCATTATCGTCATCTTCGGCGTCATTCACTTCTTGGTTTCCATCAGAAGGTTCCGTCGCTAGTGGGCCATTGGGAGCGGAGTGCACAGCAAGCGAGGCTGTGTGGATGCAATTGCTGATCTTCAATCTAAGTTCAGTAGCTCTGGCCAATACTAACCCTATTCCCTCGTCTTCCATTTTAGGGTTTGCGAATTCTGACCTAGGAAAGAATCACTCACTGTTTCATCTTTGATTCTCAGTTAACCGCCAAAAAGACTTCTCTCCTCACTATGTTAGTGATTCTGGTGATCCCCCAGCAGATAGAAAAGAAAGGGTTAAGGTGTAATTTTATTAATCACGTATTGTTCGAAGTGTCTGACATAAATATTTTTTAAAAGGGGTAAAAATATCAATAAATAATTAATAAGGGGTATTCATCACAAAAACTGTTAAATCCGTATCAACGTCTTTAGGTTTTTCTTCTCTTATAATTTAACGCCGTTAGTACGGATTTAACGGTTTTTATGATGGATACCCCTTTTTAATTCTTTATTAGTATTTTTATATTTTTTGAAAGATATTTGTGTTAGATGTTCCTTAGATAAAACTCCTTCGATAAATTCACATCTTAAACCGAAAAGAAATTATGAGCAGCGGATTCTGTCTTTTTTTGCCTCACTTTATTTGTCATCGCTTTCAATGAGCTAACAAACAATTTGTTTTCTTTGTTTTTTTCCCTCATGAAAGAAAAAAATAAAAGCCACCGATTTCATCTTTTCCTTTTTTTTTCAACTTTATTGGGATTCAATATTACAAACAATTAGGTCGGTTTGTGACCAAAAAATATGATAAATATACTACTGGCCCAAAAATGTTTGATAAATGTACGCCATACAAATTTATTTTGTCTCTTCTCTTGTCCATATTTAATTATACAAGATGCATTTGCCAATTAGATGTACAGAATTCAAATCTGTTTGAGCTTATGGATATATTAATTTTACTTATCAAATATCAGCTTACTGCCCATGCATCTATACACCTGTTTAGTCTCTTGCATCATCATCGCAAGAGATAAAGATTCCAACTTTGATTTTGAGACTTCCAAAATTAACTTAAAAAAGGAACCATTCACTATGATATACAATAATAAACTAATCACTGTTGGAGGGCTGCCTGGTCTCTAATATAAACATCACTTCAATTGACCACTCAATTCTCTACAGCACTGAGAATCATTACAAAATTGTCACTAGTGTTCTTACATATACTAGGAATGATAACTGAATCATAACCATGCCAATCAAACAAGACTGATGATTTACAGGCCTCATTGTTCATATATATGAACACAAAACATTTAGGACATGTTTGGGACTTGAAGGGGAAGGGAAGAAAAGTACAGGAGAGGGAGGGATAGTTATTTTCCTTCTCCTTGCGTAGGAAGATTTTCTCTTCCAAAAATTTTCTGATTGGAAGAAATAGAGAAGATTTTGGGAGATTTTTAAAGGTTAGGGAAAATTCTCCATCGTCCCCTCCTCATTGTTGATTACTCCTAAACGAGAGATGTATTTGAATTAAACTTTTCCTTCCCTTTTTCTCTATTATCTTCGGTCAAATATATCAATACAAAAGCTTGCTTTCTGGGCAGCATCTTCCAGGCTGAGCAGTTTCACTTCAGTCATGCAAAGAGACTCAACTGGTAAGAGTAACTCCAGTCTTGATTCCTTTCAGCATCAAGTCTTCTTTCTTTACCTTGACCAAGAAGGAACTAGGGATTCTTTGCTTTTTCATTATTACTCTGAATTAAGATTCATCTGTCATTCCAAGCTCTAATCCTAATATCTACCAAGGCAAGTGATTACCAAGCTAACTCCTTTGAAATCAAGTAATTGAAAGTGAAGTTATGAGGGATCAACTCAATGCCTTTCCAGCTTGCTTTCCATTGAAACTCCTGAATGATTTTCCTTTGAGAATCTGGAAGGTAGTTCTTGACCATCTCCATCAAACCAGAAACACCAAGACGCGTGTTTTTTGCAAAGAAATCAACAATCTTTGGAACAAGCACTCTGTGTTCCTTGGTCACAGGGATGGTAGACTGAATGTACTCTTCTTTTGCAGATTCAAGCTCCTTCAAGACACTCTTGGGTGTGTACAAACGCACCTGGGAATGTTGAACAAGCAGAGATTTAGAGGTATGCTACTTTATCTGGGGAAGAATAACATTAGTTATATTCAGACTATAGAGAATGCTCCAATTAAGTGATCAAGAGCTACACAAAGTTACTTCTGTCTCCTTGAGTTTACACTGAGAGAGAGAACAAATATAAAGATGCAAAAGTGTACCGCAGGATCTGAATGGCTTCCAGAATTGAGTGCAAATAGCAGTAAAGGTTCCGGGCGGTGTATTGCGTATGCTTTTCTTGCATCTCTAACCTTAAGTTTTGTTTTTGAAGGGAAAAAAATCTGCAGCCACTGGGAGAAAAGAAAGGTCCATTAGTCCCATTTAATTTTTGTAAGAATCCTTTGGATTTTTTTGAAGTTTTTGCAGGGTTTCGAGAGAAGGTGACACTGAGAATAAAAGTATATATTGTAATTTTTAGCCCTTCCTTTCTTCTCTTTTTGAACTCTACAAGAACTTCAGAATAAATAAATCTAAAGGGTTCAGATTCCATGTACTACTTTGCTTGTAATGTAAAATAATGAGAAAAAGCTTATGTGGAAGTTTAAGGTTTTCAGAGTTACTTGTCCTGGACGAGGCAATCTGCATCCCAGAATGGAGTTCTGTATAAGTTCTACGCTTACATTATGACCCCCAATGTTATATGCAGCCTGAACACCATTATCAACCAGTTTAATTCAGAAGGACTTCAAATCATGCCAACGGATTTTGTCAGCTTAATATTAGGGACCAACTCACCTTAAGTACTGTAGAAATTCTTTTGGCATTATTGGCTGAAATTCCATAAACTAATAAAGCCTGTACATGACAGACAACAATATGGTAGCTAGATTTGTCTTTGAGACTTGGAACAAAACCATAAATGAAATAACATTGGAAGTTCCAAAAGGCAAAAGTTTACATGCATCACTAGGGTGTTGTGCACATTGATCCAAAAAGCTAGCTTTTCTTCATGCTCCAGGTTTCTAGGATTAACATCTTCCAATCGAGAAACAAGTGACCTGCATAAGAAAGCAAGACAAAAAGGAGATTTTCTTAACATACTGACATAGTTTAAAAGGTGTGAATGATATGTCAATATTGAAATGCAGCTATTTGATTTAAAGGAGAAAACAAAGCTGAGTTAATTAATGCTGATTTCAGTTCTGCAGCTTAAACTATTAGCTAGACAAAATCCTTGAAATATTTATAACTCTAATCTAAGCATATATTAGTCTCTTGAGAGTGGGTTAAAAGCATCAAAATTAGATCATAATCCTCTTATCAAACAATGGCTCATGTTCAATCCTCAGAGATACATACATCTTAATGCTTCAAATTTCATACAAGTTATAATGTGTAGTTTCCTTGTTCAACGAATGAATCTCTTAAGATAAAGACTTATGGAACTTGGATTGCAAAGATGGCTCACCTAAATCTCCGTAGCATATACTCAACTTCTTTTAATTTCTCACTATCTCTGCTTAACCTCTGAATCTTAACCATTGAGCAATAAGGTCCACTAAATTCTTTTGATCCTTTGATGTGAGAAGGGTTGTTAAAGTTTAAATTGAAGGGTCGATGTTTCTTCCACCGCGAGGCCTGCTTATTTCCCTGGCCTTGTGAGGAAAACTCATATGCTGATGATGAGAATGGAATAAAGGATGAAGAATTATCATGACCAATAAAAGGAGGGTCTGCAAGTTCACAATATATAGCTGATATGCTCTTAATCATCTCCTCAGAAAGCCAGTTTGGTGTCTCTGGAACCATATCAGAAAAGCAACTTCCTAGATGCTCAGCCAGGGAGGTTGAACTGCAGTTATTACTCTGAGCTTGCTGATGAAATATAATTTGAATACAACACCAAATTAGAAAGCACTGAATTTAAACATTATGCTACATTAGTGGTCCCAAAAAAGATACCACCACCTTGGATTTAATATATATCTCAATGTTTTAAGAAACTTGTATTATATCTAGTCTGAACATTAAATCTGTCAGCAAAATTTACAACTGGCATTCATGGCTCAATTATGACTAAATAAAGTATATGCAACTTCATTGGGCAAATGTAACAGTTGAGTCACCAAGTCAACTGCAAACATTCCAATCGGGCAAATTTTAGGCTCTTTAGGCAACATTGTTGGTGTCAATACAGTTTACTGATACAATACCAAAATTTACTTGATGTACTCTTTAAGGCATTGAGACAAATATGTTAGTAATTAACCTTTAAGGACTAAAATTGTGGCAGTGGTGTATTTGAGGGACCAATAACTCAGTATAACAATATAAGGAAGTAAGAATTCTTCCTGTTAGTTGTTGAAACTTACCTCTAGCATTGACAATGGCAAAGAATGGAAAGTGTCCAAAGCTTTGGCCTGAGAAATTTCGATGGAGCAAACTGATTGTTGAGACAGTGTGGAGTGACTTCGATGAATACTTGAGTCCAAAACAGTTTCTGGTTCTAATTGTTTATTGCGTTCCTTAAGTGGGAAGCTACCTGAATTTCTTGCTGACAATAGATTGTTGGGAGAAACTGAAATATCCTTCCCAGTGATAGTACCCTTCCCATTAATTGATGAACTTCCTTTTTTGGTGTCTGAATCTGTTTCCAATCTTCTTTCCTTGGCTGATAGAGACAAAACTTGATGATCAAATCTTTTCCGATACAGCGAGAGAAGATATTGTTCCAAGTACACTACCTCTAATTCTAATACGCCAATTTCTTTAATTAGTTCCTTGGTGGCCTAAAATTGAGAAACAATAGATACATAATCAACAAAAAATACCCAGCAAAGTTAAAAGCCATTTAGTGCATCCATTTAAGTGTACAAGATATACCATTGGCATCGAGCTTTCTAATGCAGCATCTTGTGAGAAAGGTAGGTAACATGCTTTCTCTAATGCACTTCGTACCACAAATTGTTGATGTAATCGTTTT
Organism: Inga oerstediana; assembly: GCA_963210345.1. Classification (NCBI taxonomy): domain Eukaryota; kingdom Viridiplantae; phylum Streptophyta; class Magnoliopsida; order Fabales; family Fabaceae; genus Inga; species Inga oerstediana. The sequence continues at coordinate 28,617,820 of OY723399.1, forward strand.
TGAAGCATTAAAATCTTCAAAGACATGAAGAAACACAGTATAAAAAGAACAATAAGCCAGCTGTCTATGAATAAACGGCGAATTTATGAGCTTATCACTAGCTATCTCTCATAGTGGAACTAAACCAGTTGAGAATAGTACCTCTTGAGTCAAAGAACTCTGAAGATCAATATTATGGTATTGCCTCTTCTTGGATTCATTGCTTTCCATAAGCTGCCCCGTCCCCTTTTTTTTTTTAAAAAAATGAAGATTACTAAACCATCATACTAAAACAGAAATAAAAAAATCCGGGTAGGCAAAGCAACTCCAGGTGAGAGATATACCATGCTAGTGTGACAAGAACCTTCAATACTATTACCCCATAATCCATCTTCTCTGACTCTGGTTTCCATAGGATCACTGCTATTCACAATGATAAAGTCTCAAACTTGTTTAGGTAAAGTTGACTCTATGAATATGCAGTAGACAGAGAAAAGCCTTCTCACAGGACAATCATTTGTGGAATGAAGATGAGAGAAGTATGGAAATTTAACCTTCTTGTTCAAATCAAACTACAGAGCATAGGACCCTTCAGTAGGATAATGTGTTCCTAAAAACTCCTATCTTCAGTTGTTTTGGTTTAAGAAGACAACAACTTCGAAGAGAAGAGATGTAAGTGAAACTCTTGAAGTAAAATTTTCAGAGTGAAAACCTTTTAGAGCGCTTGTGGCTTGAAAATACAAGTGTCGCGTCCATGAACTTGAATTCCTCGAATCCAGAATTGTGCCACTTTATTTTCATGCAAATGGTATTGTGTCAGGCCTGGGTTTTAAATCTTCAACGCTGTCAAAGAAAACACCAAAACATCATTAAATGCGTCGAATAACACCATCAGAAACGGACAAAAAATGATAAGATACATCCAAAACGCATTAATTCTTTGCATTACTCTGCGTATTCGCGGCAGAAACTACACCATCATGGAACGAGACTTCTCAAAGAGACAGAGTTTCAAAAACTGGACCAACTTGGGATATGAAACTGAAAAGAAACTAAATGGGTTACTAGTTATATATATTTCAAACCCATATACACACACTCTGTTCCCTTTTTAAACGCGTCAGGCAAATGCTTTAATCAAACCAGAGCTCTGTACGAAGAGAACAACCTAAGGTGCTCACAAGATTTATCTTTTGCAAAGTTGGATCTTTTGCGTTGCATCAAAAGAAGAAATTGAGGTCATGGCTTTTTGAAGAACATGATATATTTCAAAGTAGCACTTGCTTGGGGATAACAAAAAAGAAAGGAAAGGACAAGGCAACAGGAAGGCAAAACTGAGATATGTACAAGCAAGAGTATGCTACACTGTCATCAACAATAAATGGAAATAGTCAAACACTTAACGTGCATGTATAAAGGCACATCAACTTTGAAGGCTTTTTTGCTGGTGAGCTTTTTTGCATTTTGCGTAAAAAGAAGTAAAATAAAAACTAGTGTTGCATGAGCTTTAATAAGAGTTTGTTAAAAGAAGAGATCTTCACCGTTTGGAAAGAATAGAAGTGACAAGGTGGGTGGCAGTTCCAGCTTCCACTCGTGCACTTGCTTTCTTTTCTCTTTTACATTCAAGAAAGCATGAGAATAGCATTTTTACTTTTTACATGGCCTATCTATTTATGTTTGCTTGGGATAGCTTATTTTTAGGTAATAAGTGTTTATAAATCGTGATTTATAGTATACAAGGTAAGCATGTGAAAAGAGTTTTATCTCGATTTATGTAATAAGTGCTTATTCTTAAAAAATAAACTAATCCAAATATGCTATAGTACTTTTAAGTTTTGACTCAACCCTGGAGAATTTCTTCCTTCTCACCCTCAACCACTAGCCAAAGAAAGTTTTGCGCACACAGTTTTTATTCTATTTATAAGTTATTTTTACTAAAAATTTTGGTATTTATTATAACTCCAGTTACAATCTAATAAATGCGCTTTTTATAATTTTACAACAATTAATTACAATAAATAAGAATAATTTATTCATTTTGAGTCTATAAACCATTCATAAATGAGGGAAAAATTAAAAATTTAGCACATAATAATTAATGAATTAATTAAATCTCTTTTATATGTGAGAGTTAATTGGAATTTATAACTAGGACCAGAGTGATAGGTCAATGTGATAGCCCTATTTATAAGTTTATTTTGACCAAAAATTTTAGTCCTTATTAAAAATACAGTTTCAAAGTAATAAATGCATTTTTTACTTTTTTGCTCTTCTTAATTGCAATAAACAAAAAAAATTTATTCATATTGACTTTTGAAACCAATTATAGATAAGGGAAAAATTAAAAATTTGGCACATAATTAATGAGTTAACCATATCTTCTTGGTATATGAGAATTAGCTAATTTGAACTTATAAATAGGACCAAAGTGGTACTCTCTCTAATCCTTTTTATAAATAACTTTTTTCTTGATTGCTCCAAATTAACTGGCGGTTAATATTAATTAAAAATAATAAATGTGTCAAAAATATCATATTTTTTTCCAAATATTCCCATATTTATAAAAAGAACATAGGGGAGAGAATGAGGAAAAAAACATGAGAAAGAATGTGTAATAAATGATTAAATGAAAGATAATTAGTAGTGAGTGAGGGATATTTAAATTTTGAGACACAAGAAAAAAATTACTTATATTAAAGATCAGATCCAAGAAAAAAGAATTGTTTATAAAAAAAGACACAGAGTAAGATTTCAGAGAAGATACCATATGCTTTCAAGTTTGCCTGAAACTAATTTTTCTTGCTTAAGGATTTGAAAGTCATTCATATATATATATATATATATATTGAGTTCTATACCGGATAACTACTAACACTTAGTTATGATAATATTAAGCCTTGAAATTCTCCAACCTTGCTAATGTCTTGAAATTGACGCTTCTCTTTGATCAACTTGTAAAAATTAATAATTCTATTGATGATCAACCCTCTGGTTATATAGTTTCATGTTTCACAGTGATAATTGTTGAGCCTCTTTCTTTTTTTGATTATATCAGTGGCACGGGTCAAACCCGTGTGGGGAAGTGGTCTAAGTTCACTTCAATGACCACTGCGCCTTTTTCTCTTAATAAAAATATATATAAATTAGGTTTGTACCCTAACCAAAACTAGAGCAAACCTATATCTTTTCACATTAACAATAGTAAGATTCAAACCTGTATCTTTATAGGATACATGTTCATCCTCAACAAACAGGTTAATTTTTGTTGGTAACTATATTGAGCCTTTGTTAGCTCCTTAATTACTTTCACCTCCTACAAAGAGATGACTTTTAACTTAAAAGAATTAAAGACTCAACTCATCAACAAAGGTGAATTAAAAGTTCTAAAAATTAAAACTTTCTCAAAGATCATGTAAATAAATTATGGTTGATGCCTTTGAAAGTTATAAATATGTTTATTTTAAGGCTACATTCTGATCTTTTCAATGTTATAAAGAAGTTGTAAATTCGCTATTAACTTTAAGAAATATGAATAAGAACTTTAAAAAGTATCTTGAAGACAACATTTTAAATTTCAAAAGTCTTGATTATCATTAATAATATAAGTTAACCCATTGGGGTGAACGAACTTGGCCTCTAAATGTTATTCCAAATGTGAAGACAAGACAAAGCAAGTTCAACTACTGATTAGACTGCAAAAAAAGTGTTTGAGATGAGGGCATTTTTGTGACCAACAACTCTTAAACAAACTGATGAATATTCAATCTTGATTTTGGTGAAATTTGGTGGGAAAAATGGGGCCCTAACAAGAGAATGAATTTGGTGATGAAAGGGAAAAGAAAGGGAAAGGCGCACTTTGAAGAAAAAGCAAAAACCTCAAAAGGGGTGAAAGGTGATTTGTCAAAGGAAGAACCAATCCACATTGTTTTGTTTTGAGATGAAAAGACTGCTTTTGGTGGGCTGTCTTTTTTGTCTAATCTATCTCTCAGAAACTTGGGATACAACTAATTCTGCATATTGAGGAGGCTTAGTCAATTAATTGGCTGAGAGAAAAAGTGACTTGCCTTTTCTTATTGGATGAGCTGCTCCAATATAGTGTACATTCATCCACCAGAGCGGTAGAGTTAAATGAAAGAAAGTTAATTGTATGCAAAAAAAAAAAAAAAGAAATAAGAGTTTAATTTTGTGAAGAAAAAACATATTAAGAGAGCTATCCTTTTTTAAATACAATAAGGAGGAGTTTGGTTTCACTTATTTTAAATAATTGTGCATTGTATAACAGGGAAAGGTAAACATTGTAATGAGTCATACATTACATGGTTTTTCATAAAAAAGGGATATTATAAGGTCTTAAGTTTCGACTTCAACAACTAGTTTTTAGGGTGGAATCCCAAAAACATGCCTGTTACAAACATGTGGTATAAGTTTTATCTTGTAAAACATAAAAGTATGTTCTTTTTAAGCAGAGACAAACAAACACTAATACTCAAATACAAATAGAAAAAATTCTTTGTAATACAATTGATTGATTAAAAGAAAAGCAATTCATATTGAAATTGAGAAAAATGCACTTTAATTGATGTAATTAGGTAGTGTAGAGATTACTTAACATCCCTTAATCTAAAATTGGAGAGGATGAGCCTTAATCCAGCGATAAGGTTGCTGCCATGTGACCTGGAGATTACAGGTTTAAATATAGAAAATAGCCTCTTTTCTTATAGGGTAAGGCTGTGTACATCTATCCCTCCTCAAATCCTATTTAGTGGGAGCCTTGTATACTATGCTGCCCTTAATCTAAAAGTGGACTTGCATGTTTCCTCCAGTTAAATGCATGTTCATTTGAAAGCTTTTGTGATTCATTTACACGTATTAGAACAATAAAAATGTTAAAACAAACATGCTTTAAATCTTTATTTTCACCTTATAAATAGGAAAAAAAATCACAAAGAGAACTTAACCCAATTTAAGCCTTTAAGGTTTGTTCAAATCAATATTGAAATAATGGTGGTGAGTAAAAAAATGAAATTGTAACTTATTAAATATGACATTATGACCTCACTTATTAGTTATATGTCACTGTCATATGAATTCTTTTTTTTTTCTTTTGATGTACTATCATATATATTCTTATAAATAAAAATGTTTTTCCGTTACCCACTATTTTATTTATTCACTTTTATTCTTATTTCCTACTACAGTTATCATTGCTGTTATACTTTTTCTTGGTGACCATTGATGAGTGGCCTCATATTTCAGCTGCTTGCAATAGAAGTTAAAACCCCAAAAATGAATCTGATAACTTCATAACAGACGAAGACAATATTATAATATTCTATGAAGTGTCTTCTTCTAGACAGTTTGGTAATGGGTTGGGGTCAACTTTGAAAACCAAACCACCAAAAGATGCTTCAGACCAAGTCATAAATATTGATTCCCCAAAAGAAAATGACAGACATACTTGTGGGTTAATTAATGAAAAACCAGACCATGAAACAAAAAACCCTTCTCTGTTTCTATAAATACAGAGCCAACAAAGATTCTGCAGACTCCAAACCTCTGAATTAGTGCAAAGCTACAAGGAGCTGAGCTTACTACTTAGCCTAGGTTGTTAGTATCATAAAAATTATTGGAAGGTTAAACAATTGTAACAACAAAACAAAACATGTCAGAAAAACTTTACGAAGAAAACATACTCGTATAATAAAAGCGTCTTAAAGTTTGGTGCAGTCACAGAAATCAACAGACAAGGTTAAGGAAGAAATCATATTTGTCATGTTTTTTAAGAGTGTCATTAATGAAACGTTCCCTTATAAATTATAAGTAAGCAATGCATATTGGGGTTAGTAACGTTTAATATGGTTGTCAGAACGAAGAGGTAGAAAAAAGAAGAATCTTTACGTTGAGATTAGTGAGGCGTGGAAAACAAAGAAGAGAGAAACTTGGAAACAGAGTGTGAAAGTGTAGTCAATGGCAATGATAAGAACCTAGAACAGAGCATCTTCGGCTATTTCGGGTTTTTAAATAATGGATAATATAGGCATAGTTTTTTTTTAATAAATGAACATGAGTTAATTTGCCTGGGGTGAGATTAAAAGTATAAAATTTTTCCTTTTCACTGTAAAAAATTGCAATTTGGAAAGAACAATAAACTCCTTATGTAGATTAAGCTGTATGGAGTATATCTTTGGATACTGCTCTGCTTCCTGTGGTTTGAGATCTGTATGTTATTGTCTGTAGACAAGCATAATTTTAAGAATAAGAAAATTTTCTTCATATTAAGTATTAAAATATTTGATCACAGCAATTGATGGAAAATAAAAGGAATGAATAAAATGAAACAAGAAATCGACATTAAACTTGAACATAACAGTGCATGGTAGATTCAGAGTAAACTTCTTTCATGTTCATATTCTAACCTCTTCTCCAAACTAAGGAAAATTTTGTTAAAATATCATAACAAATAATTGTAATTAGTTCCAATGATAATAAGTTCTTATCAAATTTCAGGTTATTGTATTTTAAAAAATTAAAACTATATATCCTTAATTTTGGGAAAGTTATTATCAATTTGTTAAAAAATTGCCACTAGGATTAGTTAAAAGCGTAGCTTTTATAATAAAACTTTATAGTTGATTTTTAAAATTTGATTGTAAACTTTTGTCTCTTTTAAATAAAATTTTCATAGAATTTAATTATTAACTATTCTTTTTTCAAATTTCTCATACATGTTAAATTACGTTTCAACTTCGTAAAAAAAGACTAAATATAGGCTGTGAAATGCAAGGGACCACGTTGGAGCGCAGAATCACTATAATTAGGGTCCTCAATAATGTGGAAAAATGATTCTGCTCCCTCAAGCACAAACGTATAATGATATTATTGATTTCCCAGTGATTACTTTCAATGGTGCTATTCATTTTTCCTTTCATCATTTTCATTGGGAACGTGTTGCTTCATAGCTTAGGCTTTGTTTGGCCCAAGCAGGAAAACTGTATGCACCACTATACTTTCTTCCATTGGAAATGCGAATCATTAACGAATCTCACATAACCCCCTTAAGACCACACTCCAGATTATCTTGACCTTGATCGTCCTAATTTAATTTTTCTTTTTTAAAATACATTGTCTGCTTCGGAACTATGATAATTATTAACTAAATTCATAATCGATTCAACTCATCCAGTAAACCGCTGTAGAACTCTCAAATACCATGAGAATAGACGAGCCACATCTTAAGTTTGTATTCTGATGACAAAAGATACGAAAGTCACATTGTTTTAAGTAATGGAGCCACCCTGACACAAAATGGGATGAATAAATTTATTGGTCACCTTGCTCCAGTCAATAAAAAAATTATGCATTTTTTGCCCTCAAGTGTATAACAACCGCACACGTCACCCAATAATATCAACCCCTTTAGATCAGTAGGATGTGTTTTTGGGGCAATACACAGGCCAACCAACTACACTATATGCCCCCCCGTTGAATCAGCTGTACAATGATATTATAAGACTATTCCTCCTCTTCCAAGTACTCCCTCCGGCCCTATTTATAAGAGAACAATAACTGAATTACGTGATTTAAAAAAACAATTAAAATTAGTTAAAAATAATAAGCATGTCTTGAAATAAACTTCTTTTTCCAAATGTACCCTTATTTACAAAGGGTAAGTAAGAGAGAGAAATAAAATTGACACAAGTATCATCTACCCTTTAATTAATGCAATATATATAATTAATGAGGGGCACAAATGAGAAAAAAATTCATCAAATATTGAGACAACTAAGGACCAAGACAATTTAAATTTTGGGTTCTTATAAAAAGAACAGGAAGGGGTATCTTATGTGGAAGAAATAAGGAAGACAAAATATGAAAAAGCAAATATGCTTTCTGCAAATTACACAGATTAGGTCATTATGATAATATTTTGACTATACACCTCATTAAATCAGGCACAGTCAGCACAACTAGTTAAAACTACAGTGACAAATTTTAGCAAACATAGTAAGCAAAAGAAAGACAGACAGTAACAAAGCCAGTGAGTCTCATAATTCTGCATGCTTTATGCAGAATGAGACCTAGAATCTTCTGTATCCATACAAGTTTTGTGTTAAGGCCAACAGTGCAGTTGCACACATCCGTAACTCACCGGTTTTGACATTAGGGATAGGCAAGCTGCTTGTTGAGAACCAAACTCTTCTCAAATCATATGCAAGTCCTAACATCATCATCATTGACAAGTTCATGACTCTATAGAATTGCTAAAAGGAGAAGCTTCCCTCTCCAAATTGCATCAGCATCAACTGCGTCCAAATGCTAAACCAGACGTTAATGGAAAATAAAAAAAACTCACACCTCCGTACATGACTCATGTAAGTCATTCCATTACTCTGTATATGCTCATCAGGCAAGGTAAAGACAGTGGAAGTGAACCAGAGAATGCGTTGCACTTGACATGATTCGGTCAATGAATAAACTATTGCTGTTTTAAGACAAGGAAGAACTAGGCAGTCTTGGGTCTCTCTCTGTTTTTTTTTTTTGGTTTGCCAAAAGAGGGCAATCTTGGGCCATTAAATTCAAAATTTCAGCAATTCAAAGCAATACCAGAGCAATCCACAGAAAGAAGAGGAGGGGGAAAAAACTAACGGATTCATAAGAAAATGGCACCATATAAAATGAATGAAAGGAAAACCATTGGAGTGAGCTACTTTAACAAGAACCCTGGAGATTGTACTCAAGGGTGATGGAGTCAGTCACAAGTAGAAGGTTTACGTTTCTATTAGCCATATGTGCCGAAAAGGCCCCATATATACAATGCTAAGATTTGGCACCATTACAAGGAAGATAGGAATAAATAATTTCAAATTTTTCCGGAATATATCTCGGCAAAGAAATACCCAAAAGTAAGATATATGGGGAAGTAAACTAGTTGCGGGATATTCCAAAATGATTGATTCCATCAAAGACAAGCAATTTGTTAGACCTGTACACTTGTATTTATATAAGGTCTCCTTCAGAGTCAATTTCTGTCTACAACCTCCGCTGGCAAGTTTAGATCAAAAAGGACACCACCAGCACCTTCTTTCCTAGCACGCTTGTGAGAAGGACATCCACTATCATCTGAACTTCCAGACCCAGAGGGCCGACCAAGTTCTGCTGTTCCAACTATTCTTGCAAAACACAAGAACCATTTTCAGTAACATTTCGGATGAGCAACGACTAAGCCAAATTGTAGGAAACCAAGTAATATGACAGTTACAATTAGAAAGCTACCTAGCATCTAAGCATTTATTATTTAACATTATTTTAAGTTGCAACAAAAACAAATCAACAGTCAACACCATATTTTGTTCCAGAATTCTTTTCAAGTAAACTGAAAGAAATCGATAATTTATATTTTCAAAGCCAACAAAAATACAATATTAACCAACATGATTTGAGGGCTTAAATAAGCACTAAAAGCCCAATGATTGTTCATACATGAAGTTCATAGGTACAGTTTGAAATGCCTTTTCCTACAAGCAAGGTCAACTATAAAATTTCCTTTAAAAAAAAAGGAAGAAAGGTTATTCGAATGGGCAAGTAAAATGAAACTAAAATTAACTAGTTCCCCAACCCATTAACTTCTTTCCCAGACATTAGCAAATTTATACTTGAATATGCATGTAAGTAAAATGAAACTAAATAAAACAGATGTTTCAATTTGACAGAAAGGTGCAGTTACTAAGAATCCATTGCAGACACAACAGTAAATCATTGACACAATACATTTCAATAAATCCATCTCTCTAATTCACCATTCACAAGTAAAACAAAAACCCACGTTAAACATTTACCAGCATTATAGTTCCAACAAGTTGAAAGTTCAGATGCCCTCTCTATGCCCTTTGACTTGTATGGAGCAATACTATGAATGCCCAATTGAAGAGAACCCAATAAATCATTCTCAATGCACTCATACCTGCATCAATGATCAGAACTTCCCAATCATCAGGGTAAAATAAAAAGATGCATGAAAAGATTCGCCAAATAATAGCTCACATTTTCTGGCACAGATTGTCAATAATGGCTGAGAGGTTAATGACTTGAATCCTTATCTCCATGACTTTATCATCTGGAAACTGGTCAAAGGGTTCCTCCAGAATTTTTGAAAGCTTTTCAACATTAGCCTCAAGCTGTTGCTGCTGATCCTCAAATAAGTGCTGTTTTATTTCCCTTTGCTCTTCTGACATTTCATCCTTAAATAGCTCATCTCCAAACATATAAAATGCAAATGGATATGAATATGATAGGACACGCCTTGATCTGAAAAGTCTGGAAAGTCCATTATTCACCCAACTATAATCCCTGAGTGTAGAATCCCTCTCCTCTGAAATAGCCACCTTGCCTTGTATAGTCTCTTTCAATTTACTTTCAAGTTTAAAGGAGTCTGTGTGAGCTTTATAGCGATTGTGATAATGCATGTACCGATATAGATCTCGCTTTGCCCGCTCGGCTGTTTTCTCTAGCTGTTTGTAGCGACCACAGCTATGACCAGCTATACTAGACCAAGTATGCTCTCGCCCAGTAGCTCCACCACAAAGCCAACTGCACCGAAAGGGGGGAATTTTGTGAAGACATGGCTTATATTATTATTGTTCTTATTATTCTCAATCATTATTACCATTCTAAATGTATACAAATGAATGAAATTGTAGATTAAATGGGTAAGGGTATGCTTACCAAAATGCTTGACCACAGATACAGCTAACCAAGTTGCAACCGCCATTCTTCTCCACTGGTTTGTGGCATTTTGGACAAGGTTTTGTATGAACTGCTATCCAATTAACAGTTTCTGATTCATCTCGACACTTTTTAGCCCAGAGCTCCCACATCAAACAGGAGCATGGGGAATGGGTTTCTGACAAGCAATTAAAACAGAACTGTAGACTACATGAACATTCCACCTCACATAATTCGTCATCCTCAACACGTATTGCATTCCCACAATGAGGGATGCTGGGACACCATTTAACTCTTTTATTGTCTTCAATGTAGGATTCAAGAAGAAAACGATCAAATTTCTCAGCCATATCAGGGTTCTCTTTACTGACTAGACTTCTCACAACAGCTTCATCACAAATAGCATTACATTTGTGTTCCATGCATCTTATACGTCTACTTTGACCCTCACTTATCTTGACAATAAAGTGTGCTGTCCAACCTGTAAAGTAGACATGGATATGAAAAACAATTAAAAATGAAGTTTGTATGATTTTGCATCATTGTGCAAAATGATAATAAATATAAAAAGAGAAATCTTCTGATAATGCCTTTAATACTTTCTCAAAAATTAAGCACGTTCAACAGCTAAATAATTATCATTATAAAATCAAAAGGCAGACACAGAACAAGATCCATGTAATAGTTGATAATATTGTTTAAAGAAGATTTTTAACACACACACACACACACACTCACAGCTGTTGCAAAAACAGTGCCCACAGTCCATTCTTGTCACTTCATCACTGGGAACATCCTCCATGCAGATGTTACACGTGACTAAAGAAGGAACCGATGGGTCAGGATCACACTGTTCATCCACACTAACACCAGCTTCAGCAAACAAGGCAGCTTTTCCCCTGTCTACATACACTGCAAACAACTTCTCCACATCCCAACGATGATAAATAAGCAGGGTACGTGCATGGTGCTCTCTTAGTGATAGCATTTCCATTACTCGGCGCAAATCTTCTTTCTACATAAATGTGCATTAAGAACTCTCAGGAAAACCTAACCTAAAAGTGACATTTAATTGAATAATAAATGCTGTAGTAATTCAATTGTTTAGTGGTTTTCTTTTGTCTCTTTTTACCTGTGCAGCTAGAAGTGATTCCCTTGTAATCACCTGAACCAGTATAGTAATTCAGAAAAACATTATCAGCACAGGAAAACTACCATAAAGAATCCGCCTTTATATAACAGTACAGAATATAGAATGAAATATACTTCTATTTTATCAGTCATCCTAAAGCTAGTAATCAGAATGAAAAATTGCATCATGCCCAGCTGCCACTTTCCCAACACCAAATCATAAATCATAAATTCAACAAATTTGATGCTACAATACTCAGTTTCCAGCATTCTCATAATCCAGAGATTAATCAAGGTATCATTTGCCTCAATAAAAAAACTCCTGAATAGCAATACCAGCAGATTCCCACCGCCCCGGGGGGGGGGGGGATAAAGCTTTGGCTGTGGCACTTGCCCCAAAAAAAAAGTCCAGCCATAAAGAAACAATTGATTAAAAAATTCATGGAATGTACTTCACAAAGATGACTAACAATTCGCAACCTAGAGGATCAAGAGAAGCCCAAGAAATAGAAACCCCGGTTCGACGAGCAAAACAGTGAGAATAATATATATCTTACCACCCAAAGCAAACCAGAACCCACCAAAAACGTTTACGTTACCCATCCAAAAAGAAGAAACAAGCGGTTGAACAAAAAAATGAACAACAATCAGATTCCCTGTTTCCTGCTCAATTAAAAAACGAAAAAAAATCGAGCAGCACAATCGAATACCAGGGTTGAGGGGCCCTTGGGAGTGACCAACTGAATATCAGGCTCGTCGTTTTCGAAGCCTTCGACGGAGCCCTGATCGGAGTAATGATATTCTTCATCGCTGCTCAAATAGTCGTTCATCCCTGACAAACGATTTAGTTAGGAAAGATTATAGGACTAATGTAAAACGGCCAAGATTAATAGGTTTTGGGGTATTGGTACGTTTGAATCGACAAGGAATCAATCAAATCCGGTAATCGGAGTAAATGAAGAATTGGGAATTCGGAGGAGGGTTGCTGACGATGAGATTGAAGAGAGCGTAAAGGGAAGAAGAAGCCTACAAAAGCAACAAAAAGAAAGCAATTGGGGTCATAGGGGAAGAAAAAGGGTTCTACTCGCTCAGCACAGAGGATCACAGCCCGGTGCTGACATCAAAATTGACATCCATTTCATTGGTCGTTGATGCTTATTTTCCTAAAACGCCGTCGTAGCCTACTAATTAAAGGGCATATCATTCTCTTTCGGGAGAATAAGAATTAGGTCCATAATATCAGTTTAGTTATATATTTAGGTTCTCGATAAAATTTTTTTAAAAAATATAAAAATAAAAATTCAGACTATTTATAAATATTTATCTATAAATCATAATGAGAGGGTAAATTTAGGGTTCCTCCCACCCAAAAAAATAATTTACCCCCACTTCCCTCCCTTCCCCTCAAATCAAACACACCTTAAGGTTTCAATTTAGGAAAATAATATTAGAAAAATCTTATAGCTTATCAATGGTGGCTATTTCACTTATCATTGACAAATTATGGGACTTTCTGTTATTATTTTTCTTGGTTGGACTTTGGTGTGATTTTTCCTAAATATATTTTAAGTAAATCAATCATCAATCTTACTCTTAAAAACTTGTAATATCCTATTCATTGGAAAATTAGTCAGTTCTAATTCATAATTAATAAATACACTTTATTACTAATTGTTCCCTGATTTCATTTATTTATATTTATTAATAATTCATTGATTAAGTAATCATTTTTAAAAAATATTATCAATTGCGGGTATTAAAAGGGAATTTTATGGGATATTATTAACTGGGTTGCTAATACACCAATAACTCATTTTTTTTATTATGAATATTAATTATATGGATGTCTATTGACTCATATCCTAGTCAGCATCCATAAATATGTTGTTAAGGAACTAAAGGAATATTTAATAATACGAAAGGTCATATAGTATTAATTATACCATTTATTGTATACTATCTCCGGTCCTAAATATAAGACAAAGTTGACTTTTTTTTTAGAGATTAAGGAAGTTAAATAAGTTACTTAATCATATCATATGTTATGTATCCTTAGATTATATATTAATTTATTAGTTAAACTAATTAGTTTGGAGGAAATAAAAATAAAAATAAAAATACTCTAAAGTAATTTAATTAGCTTCCTTAATTTCTCCAAAAAAAAGTCAACTTTATCTTATAATTAGGACTTGAGAGAGTATTAATTGTGATTCTTTGTAATGACTCTTAGATATCTATAAATAGAGATATTGTACAAAACATTATAACTACATATAACACAAGTGATTGAAAATTGCCCCCCCCCCCCTTATTTCTCTCTCAAATTTTCTCTCTTTTCTTACTTTTCTTTCTTATCACATATTTCTTATGACTTAATATGATTTAAACATAAAATTTATTCAAGTGTGTGCGCATTAAATTGATCTATATTTAAATATGTTGTAATGGAAAGTGTCTATTGGTTTCATTATGCGTTTACATGTGATTAGGTTCAGGTTGACAGAAATTTTTGGACCTGACTCAAGTAATGATTATTAGTTAATTTTGTTAAGTAATTTCTATAATTGGGATGTGAGATGCAATTCTACTTAATATGATTTGTTGGGTTGTCACATAGATTATGAGAAAATATATCTGTTGTAGATACTTTTAATTATTTTGTACTGTTTAATGTGTATCAAAGGAAGAACTAATCCAGATTTTCCTGACAAAGAATAGTTAACGAAAATTATAATCCATAGATCTACATTAGAACTTTGGTTCACAAAGGGTCTGAAAATGATAGCCAAATTGGATTTAAATCCATGATTATATGTGAAGCATGAAGTATGTAACTTTTGAAGTGAAAGAGAGGTTATTGGCCTACTATATACTAGTATATCTTTAAAACACAAAATTAAATGAAGCACACTTATATGACTCACTTGAGGGGGAGATTATTATAATACAATTGTGAGTTAAATTGAAAAGCTCTGCTAATTGCTTCATCACAAAGCCTAATTAATCTCCCAAAAATGGATGGCAGGTTACAATTTTAAATCAATATCTTATAGAAATTAAAAAGTTTGTTGTTGATTAAGAAACATGTTACATTACTGTACATCAAAAGTTTACTAATCCAAAGAAATTTATTGTTGGCATGACTTGTTTGATCATCCAAGTCTTATATATGATTTAATGAATTATAAAAGATTATGTATTGACATCCATTGAAGAATTAGAAGATTCTTTATGAATAGCCAACATATTACATAATTCAATAATTGATATGTGCTGCCTATTCTCAAATAAAATTGACTATGAAAATATCACTTGTCATTATTAGCAATGGATCTCTGCATTTTTGGAAATATATCAAACATAATTATATGTGCCCATTAAAATAGCATATAAACCAAATAAGTATTTAATAAATTTGATAGATGTATCTATAAGATAGTTACATGTGTGATTATTGTTAGTTTGCAACATGAAATTTGCAAGATTGTTTGAGCTAATCATTACGTTGAGCACACAATTTCCGGATTATACAATCCATAAATCATTTGTTAAAGCCTCCATAAATAACTAGGTCAATGATTATGAGAACAAATTTTTGTATTTCAATGTTGGTATATTTGATCTTATATATTGTAGCACTTATACAAGCCAACGAAATTCTCCCAGTAAAATTGGCTTTTGGTCAAGAGACAGATATATTACATCTTAAAAAGTTTGAATGTGCAATGTTTATTCCAATTAATCCAAGACAATGCACATAGATAGATATTGAAAGAAAGTTGGAATAAATTGCCGGGTAAGAACCTTATCCTTTTTATTTGTTTCAAATGAAACAAAAGGATGTTTCTAAAGGAAATAAATGGATTTATGAGACTTATTGCATGATTAGTCGATTTGTAATTTGACAATGTTTTCCTAACGTGAGGGGGAGGAAGCTGGAAAAAAGAACACGTGGAATGCATTATTACCATTAAGTATAGATCCTTGAATATAGAAGTATGGACCAGAAGTTCTTCAAGCTATGCATTCATGAAATGTTATAATATATCTATCAGATGAAATTACTGACCTAAATGAGAGTTATTAAATCTCATATTCCAGCTAAAAATGCTCTAATCAGTATAAATAAAAGTAAGACATGCCCAAAGCATGTGAAACCATTTGATTCCAAATATAAATATTATTGATAAAGTGGAGTATATAATTAAGATGGTCATATTAAGGAGGTAGATACTCCAGAAAAGCGCTGAGACATAACTAATTACAAAATCTCAAGAGAGGTTTGGGTACCTGAAAAATAATATAAATCTTAATGAGTTATGTCACGATTGGAAAAATGGAACCGAACAGATAAAATTATCGATAACAATTTTGAAAATGATATTACGTGATCAAATGAGGATATTATATAAAGATATGTCATAAGAAGTAGATATAAAGGCAGGCAAAAAAAGAAGAAGAAGTAGATATAAAGATTATTGGAAAAAGGAAAATAAAAAAATAAAAAAAGACACAATGAAAATATGATTATATTGTCACAGTTAAGAACCTGCTGTACAAACATTAGAAATATAATAGTATCATGGGATATATGAATGTTTATGTATTTATGTGAAAATAAAGATTTTCACAAAGTCTAATGATGATTATGATGAGACATATGATTTTGTAGATGATACAATAATTTTTTATATATTATTATTCTGGCAACTTATGAAAGAAAAATTAAGCGTTTGTTAGATGCTCACTAAATAGTGAAGTTTATGTAAAAATTTTTAAAGGATTCAAAATGCCAGAAGCATGTCCAAAGATAATTTTGCTTACAAAATATATATTGAATTTATATTCTAGAAGTATTTTATAATTATGAGAATATTTAGATATCATGTTAATATTGTATTTGTAATACCCCGAATTTTGAAACTCGAGGCTAAAGAATAAGCCTGAAATAAGTGGATTGCTAAGCCCTGGTTTAGCAAGATCCCAAATTGCGATTAAGAGATAATGACTCCAAAAGTAGATGTGGTTAGTGATAAATAACATTTTTGGAGAATTCGATGTGATTCGAATATGTTGCGATTCGTACCCAAACCCTGTATTTGAGTTCAATTGTGGATTAACATCCAAATTGACTTAGAATATAGAGAAGGCATGTTTTGTGATAAATGGAATTGTATGATGTGTTTGGTGGTGATTCAGGAGGAATTGCCATAATCAGGGGCAAAACGGTAAAGTTACTAACCAATTGGTCAGTTACTGAAGAGGAAACTCATTGGTAATTTCAAGATCAATGGTTATGATTGATTTGTATAAGAGATCAAGGGGTGGAATCACATGTGTGTGAGCTCATGTGAGCTCATGGAAGGTGAGCAAGATGTTGACACTTGGCAACTTATGGACCCTAGGATCATGGTCAACATTTCCACTCATTTTCCCTCTCTCCCTCTCACTTTTAGGTCGATTTTGACATCCAAAAATCTAATCACTGTCTTCATCATCTTCATCTCTCTCCAAAGCCTCCATTTTCGTGAGCTCAAGGAGGAAAGAGAAAGGGAAAATGTGAGCTTTTGGTTAGCTTGTTGTCCTCTAATGCTTAAGCACTCTTCTTTAATATTGTTCATAGTGATAAGAGCTTCATTGCTATGGTTTTATATTTGTGAAAGGAGGTGTTTGATGCCTTGAGGAAATTTGGAAAGATGAAGAATCAAGGAATTTGTTTGGGAAAGAGGAAGAGGTAAGTGTTTGCTTCCTTTTAATCTATTGATTGTGGTTTTTGGTGGAGTTTTGAGAATTGTGATATTTGCCTTGATTTTGTGTGATTTTCGAATTGGATGTTTTGAATGATGAATTGTGGTTAAATTGATACCATAGTGTATTTTGGTGTCATTGGAATTGGTTTTGGAAGTGAAATGGAAAGAATTGCATTGTGAAGAATTATGTTAGGCTTTGTGTTGACATGTTAGGGTTGTTGTGAAACATGTCAATATGATTTGAATTGGTTGTTTTGGTGATTCCAATAGATTCCTTGTGAAATTTTGTGTGGGAATGATGTTTGATGGGAAAATGGAACCATTGGAAGCAAATGTGCAAAACTTGAAAATCTGTCAATTGGAAGTCTGTTTTGGGCAGTCTGCTCGTGTGGACGTTTTGACTGGGCAAATGATGTCAGACAATTATGAAACTTTCTAGTCTTAAATTTCACATCCCAAGCTTCAAAATGGACAAATAATTTGTGCCATTTCATTTTGGGAACTAGGAGATATGACTGTCCAAAGTTTGAGGTCGAAAATGAACACTGTTTTGGGATAGTCTTGAGTTTTGGGGAAGTCTGTATTTGTGTGGTGATTTCTAGTAATAGCCAATATTTTTCCTATGTAGAGGACTTGAATATCTTTCATTTGGCTTTGGAATCACCTCATTTCGATTTTTTTTGGAATTAGTTATGATTTTTGGAAGTTCAGCCAAGAAACAGAATTTTCTTGGCCGCGGCCCAAATGTTTCTGAGCTATTTTTTGCCGCGGCCAGTGGATTTGTGGGCCGCAGCCAACCCCCAAAAATTAGCATTTTGGACTTTTAAAAGATGATATTTGGTCAAGTGTTTCCTAAGCCTTTAGGCATATGTTTAGGCTTTGATTAGCCACCTAAAGGTCATGAATGGTAACCAACTTTAAGTGATATGAAAGTAAGGTTTTGGAATAGAGAATAACCCTATGTCCCTGCTTTGGTTATAGGGTTGATATTCGCCCTGATCGTGGTTCGGTATTCGTTCTGATCTCGAGTAAGCGAAGCTAGAGCATACATGGAAAGAGAGTAGGGAACTTACCTCTCTTGCATGCTTTGATATTTGTGTTTGTGTATTGATACATGTATTGCTTTGCTTGATTATGTGAAACATGTATGAATGATTGTAGCTCTGTTTCTAGTTATGCTATGGCCATGAGTATATTGTTGAAATATTGAGCACGCAAATATGTCATTATGTGAGCATGAGTTATGTATTGCAAGCATGCCATGCATTAGATACTTACCTTGCATGCATATTGGTATATGTTTTCCTACTGAGATTCTCTCGAATCTCACCCTCCCCTACCAACATTTTAGACAGGGTAGGTGGATCGAAGATGGAACAAGCAGCCAAGGGCGATGAGGGCTCCTTCGGGTTGTCATTCTGATAGTTGGTTATCATAGTTGGGAGTATTGTGTATTGGATGTTTGTATTTGTATTCGGATATGTATTTGAGATAGATTTGTGTAATCTCCGTTTGTGGAAATTGTAATGGGCAATTATGCCCTGTGTATATTTAGTAAAGATATGAACCCGGGAGTTTCCGGGATGATATTGTTGTACACTCTGATATTTGTATAAATGTGATATTCCGCGTGATGTAATTGTATTCGAAATTGAATATGTGACTAGGTAAATTAGATTTTGAAAGTTATTTGTGAAAACCCTATCGTGAAGATGAGATTTTAAATAAGTTTTGTTTCTTATTGGTCTCTATTTCATTTTAATCGCGTATTTCGGATATAATTACGGCAGGGGGTTACAGTATTCATTATAATTTTATTGGTAAAATTTAGTTCTTGAGGTACACAGTAGATAATGAAAGTAAGATTTGGTGATTTACAAAATAATTTTCTTTTATTTTTCCACAATAAATAAAATAAATGTTGAATATATTAATATTGTAACATATCCAAAAGATATGTTAGAGGAATACATTTCAACAGAACATTTGGCAATAATGTATGATTCATAGTTTGACGGCTAAAAAGAAGAAATGCTTGAAAAGACATTGGAGGTAATGTTGTCATCATGGGGAGTAAAACTGATGTATTTAAGAAAGGGGGGTCGATACACATCGTACTCTTTTTTTCTTATCTAGGTTTTGTCCCAATGGGTTTTCCTAGAAAGGTTTTTAATGAGGTAGTGTATCAATGAATGATAAACTCTTTTTCTTTGGTTAGATTTTTGTTCCAATGGGTTTTTCCCAGTTAAAGTTTTTAATAAGGCACATTCATTACGGACATGTTAGGGGGAGTGTTATGAATATTAATTATAAGGATGTCCATTGACTCATACACTAGTCAACATTCATAAATATATTGTTGATGAACTAAAAGACTATTTAATAATACGAAGGGTTATATAGTATTAATTGTACCATTTATTGTCTATTAATTGTGATCCTTGGTAGTGACTCTTGGAGGCCTATAAATAGAGGCCTTGTACAAACCATTATAACCGCATGAAATATAAGTGAATGAAAACAACTCTCCTTCCTTTCTCTCTCAAATTTTCTCTCTTCTTACTCTTCTTTCTTATCACATATTTCCTTTATTTTTATAACATTTTTCAACTTTTGAAATATAACCAGGGCCTTCTCCCCGATCGTTGCACGGGTCGCGGGTATTCGATCTGTAATATGACTTTGGACAAATTTGGTTTGTTTTGTTGCGGGTCAGCATTTTGAGCCCTTTTTTGGTGGCCTAAAATGTTCTGTCCCTTTTTTATATTTCCAGAAGTTGAGGTGTTGAGGTAATGCAGTTGTGAATCATCACTTGAACTTATAGGAGCCCTAAGTCCATGTATTTCTGATGGAAAAATGTTTTCTTTGGTTGTTGTTGTGTTTGGTTTTTCTTGTTATGTAATTTTTTTGTCATTTTTTTTTAAAAGAAGAATGGAGGCCATTCATATCTCATTGGACATAATGAGGGAAACAGTCTCTTAGCCTTTATTTCATCATATCAGTTCAATTTGTTTGTACAAGTCCAAACTTGGAAATAGCCATTAATATGGCTGCAACATGACAAATCTACAGATTGTGCATACAGTTTTTATCTCTTGTTGTTGTCACTATTTTTGTATTTTGATGAGCCACTGTTTTGTCTTGCACACACTTGGAGCGGTGTTGTGGATTTGATCATATTGATGATTTATCTGTCAGTACCTTCTCGGTGTCCTTCCCTGGCATATAATGGTACTGACTCTCTTGGGAAAGCCATGAATCCAACGTGATTTTTGTGACATTAGCGTAACTGTGAACATGTATTGATCCTATTACAAAGACAAGAGCCTGTGATTAGTGGATGTGCTCTGGTGCACTTTATGGTGCTGTGTTTGTATTTTGTGTGTCCTATTGTGGAGTTATCTCTTTGTCTCTTGATGATCCAAAACTGAATGAGCATAATTGGCACCCTCCTTTGTGGTATATTGTATTTCTTGTATGCGTTGTCCGTAACCTCATCTTTAAGTATGCACTTCACCTGATTTCCCCTAACATTTCTTTTGCTTCTGCCATTTGTATGTTTATGTTTGTTATCTCAATACATAAACGGTAAATAATATACTTGTGCCTCACCTATAATCCGTTAATATGATGCGCATCCTTGACTTATAGTTGCTCGTGGTCATTGCGTTAGCATATAGTTTGTACTGTCTTGAGCTCCTGACCAACCCTACAATATTTATGGGTATATCCCAACAGTTTTGGCGTTAGATTTGTTAGCTAGAGTTATTTAAATTGGGAAACATATGGGTGAGCTCAGAATGTGCATGACCTCTTAAAGTATGGCAAAGCCATTTTCTCCTTCACAATTCTGTATAGTGGCAAACTTTAATATGCATTTATTGGTATGGTGTCTCCTTCATATAAGAGTATGTCTATTTCCTTTCCAAATACGATAGCATATGGGTGGTTGTATACTTAGAGAGGCATAGTGTTTTCAACAACGATGAAATTTTTGAAATAGTAAGACCGCCCTTCCTTTATGATCATTTTGAACCTGCTGAACACTGCATGGTTGACTAGGATCACGTGAATCTTGGTCAACTGTAGACATAGTTGATTAGTTGATTGGTTAGGCAGTTGTGCGAATTGTGTTTGGTGATTGTTATATAGTATGTTATTGACGTATTATTTTGATTCTGTTGAGCCACTATACCTCATTATCCATTAGGATGAAGTATATTGTGTTAGTTGCATTTGTGGTGCTGAGGTTGCTGTCTGCCGTGGGTTTTTGCAAATAGGGGGCAAGATTATTGTGGTCTATTTTTGGAAAAAATGGGAGTTTATATATGTAGCTGGTGTGATTTTCTTGTGTGTTTTGCTTCCTCCCAAATCCTGTAGTTATCACTATTATTAATGGGTTATAATTGCGGCATCAAATATGCATCGGATTCATTGTGTCATTCATCATTAATTATTGCAATTTTGTGTAGTATTTGTGCTTTGGTAAATTATTAGCATGAGGCGTATGGTTTTTTTTTTTTGTGCCATATGGTTTGTTTATTTAATATGGGTGGGTGTGAAAATCAATAAGTCTCTAAGTTTTAGTGAAAATGACATGAACATACTTGGGCTGTGTCATCAACACTTCCTTCTTATAGTTGCTGCATGTAAGTTAGCCTTTTTCATAGGTTGGCTTGGTGTCACACGGGTGCCCATCATAGGTCTACCGATATGCTATTTCAAGTTTCTGGATACATACTGTTGAGACAATCTTGCACTCCTATTTTCAATGGTACACAGGCATGCAATAACTACTTGTTTTTTACTTGGTCATAATCAAAATGAATTAGGTTGCACAATGTAAAAAATACCTTCTTAATGTTGCATAAATCTCCAAGAGGTATCCTAGTAGGAAAAGTCAATATGTCCTCATTGTTGATGTTGGGTTTCATAATACTGGTTATCTAGTAGAAAATTTGTTTTGCTTCCGGAGTCATGCTAAGGCTGCTCATGAATTCCAAGTATAAGTGACCTCACCATAATTTATGAAAACTCATAAATGAATAAATCGCCTATTGACAGCTACTGTGGAAAACATTGCTCACTTGTCGAGTAGCATCCTTCCCTCAGGGATTTTGGGATTGAACAAAACTCTCGTAGCTTCTAGAACATTAGTAAGGTGGTTGTACGCTATCAAGTGTTTAATATTGTCACATAAAAGGGAACATGTGCTTAGTCTTTTAAGGGTTGTATAATTATTTACCTTTATTTTTGTTCAACTTCACGAACCTAATAATAACTACAATCGATGGCTCCATTTTAGCATTCTTATTATTAAATGTTTGCATTGCACAGTCCCCAAATAGTACTACATTGACTATGGCATCACTATACAACAATTATACCGGTAAACCTAATTATTGAGTGTTCTACACAATATAATAATAGTGGCGCATTAAATTAAATGGAGAAAACATTACTCTTTATCTACAAAGGTGAGATTAAGTTGTTTAAAGGTCTCATATCCTCTCTGTTGATCTTCCAATTGTCCAAAAGCTTGAAGGAACCTAATGACATCTGGAAAGAGGTTTGCCTTAAAGGTTTAAGCTCACAAGCAAAACAAACGAATATGACAATGACCTTTTAGAAATATAAGTTGCTGAGAATATCTCACTGCAAAGGACTAACCAATTAGTTCTTCATTATCTGTGGTGTAATCTGTGATGTTTTTAATAGGGACAAAGTTGTATTTTTTCATTAGAATTTGCAAATCTAATTCTTGGAAAAATGTCATTTTGTGAAATCAGACCCTCCATGAGGGTGGAGTCACTTTATATTGGTCATTGTTGTCTAAAGCCTCAAAGTTTTGGAACTAATAAACATCACCTTCTTTAAACTCCTTCTTGAAATGCTCTCTCAGTTGCTTTTGAGTGACAAAACCTTCAATTGTGGCACCTTGCATTTATTTCATAAATAAATGTAAGTGTCATTGTTGAAGTTCGTGTATAATTAGTGAGATTTCATGAATGTCAAACCTGTTCATCTATCAAAATTATGTCTACCTTCTAGGTATCATACAGTAGAGTACTTTTTCTCCCAACCAACTTCCTAAGAACTCATGGTATGATAACCCAAATGTCTTTACTGTCATTGATTTGACAAATCAAGTCTCACTACATGGAGGTTAGAATAGTTCTTTAGTGTGTAGACGCCGAATGTAGTTGGCAATGTGTGGGGGGACATCCCTTTATGCACAATGCAAAACTCTAATTCTTGTACAAAATGTCATTTCTCCTAATCCTAGTAGATGGGATATGAAAGGACATGTGGTGATTAAAGGTGTTTTTAAATGAATGAGTTGAATAAATAGGATAATTTGGAATGAGTCCATTTTGGGTGTTATAATATATTCCAAAATATTTTTAATTTTTTATGTGGTGATTACAGGTGTTTTTAAATGAATTAGTTGAATAAAATAGGATAATTTAGAATGGGTTCATTTTGGGTGTCATAATATATTCCTAAATATTTATAATTTTTTATGCTGGATATTCTTTAGATATGTTTTAATCTCAATGGCTTTTAAGGCTTGGGTGTTTTGCGAGAATACAATTATGGGCAATAAACTTGGCCGTTTTGGTTTGGCTCATGATCTTACAGAGGGTGCCTCCTGATTTTACAAAGGGTGCCTACATTTGCCAACAAAATCACCTCAAAATCTCTGTGCCCTCATTGTTTTGGCATTTGAAGTAATAATATTTTTTGCTACTAATAGTAGTATAATGTTTTATTAAATTGATTGAGCTTCCACCCCATCATTATCAACGGTTTCCACCGAATTGCCTCTCCCGTCATTGTGAAGGCACAACATGTATAATGAATATTAAATAATAATTAATTTTAATTGTTATAATAATACTATTAATTTCATTCATAATTTTGTTTCCTTTTAAATGGCAGTTCCTCTAACGGTTTTTCCTTATAAGTTACTAATGGAAAGCTTATTTTAATAATTACTACTTTATTCCACTACAGCTCCACACCTTCGAATTAGTGAACTTTAATGTGAAATATTTGTAATTATTGAACGTTATAATACGAATATCAGGCTATTTATTAGGCTGAGGCGCCTTTTGTGTGTTGTTTTTATGTGATCCGTTTTTAACACAGGCCCATTATTGGGAATTCAAGTCTGCATAGTCCCATTTTCCTTAATCCTTGGAGCCTTATTATGCCATTCAATGCGTAGCTAATTTAGCCATTTTGATAAGTAGTTGAGCTACAGTTTTCTCACATTGTCAATCTAAATTAGAGGCCACATCAATCTATATTAGAAGCAGCAACAAAGAAACACTACTGTGTGCCGTGAACCAAAATAGATGAAAGCAAGGTTACTACAAGCTTTCTTAAGACATATAAGATTAGACATTTACTAACCATAATAACTCATGTTTCAATTAATCATGGAGAATAACTCTAATTTTTCTCTGTAACTTCTCTAAATTATCATTAATATGCTATCTTGTTTTCTATATATATATAATCCAAGTTACAATTTTGACACCCTCATAATTTGTGTTATCTCTTCTTGATATAATAATATTTAACAAAGGGTTAAAGGGCTTAAATGCCCCGAAAGGTTTTGCGTATGGGCATTAGGCACTTGGAAGTTTTAGAAGGGGGCAAATGTGCCCTGAAAGTTTAAAACAGGGGCAATTTTGGACCTCCGTTAACTAACCCTAATGGTAAGCATTTGTTGACTAAATATGCAAAGGTTATATGCTTATGTGACATCCACTTTACCATTTTTTTTGTTCACGCTAGTCGTCAGATTTTTTAGTAGAACTTTCTTTTAAAAAAAAACTTAGATCCTCTCATGTAAAATCTCTGATCCTTGATATAAGACTCAATTGAGTTCTTTGTGGGGATTGAAAAAGCTAAATAAATTAGTTAATTATATAATAATTTATAAGTCAAGCAAATTATTTTGAAAAAAATGATAAATAATTAATCAGCTTTAAGAACTAGTATTTTTTTTAAAAAATTATATAATTAAGTAATTTATTTAGTTTTTTTAATCCCTCCAAATAACTCAATTGAGTTTTATATCCAAGACTAGAGACATTGCAGGAGAGGATCTGAGTTTTTTTTTTTTTTTTAAAAATACTACTAAAAAAGCAAATGACTAATGTGGACAAAAAAAAGGGTGAGGTGGATGCCACATGGGCATGCCACCTTTGCATATTTGGTCAACTAATGTTGACCATTAGAGCTAGTTAATGGAGGGGCAAAATTGCACCTTTCTTAAACTTCTAAGCACATTTACCCCTTTGAAAACTTTCAGGTACCCAATGCCCATACACAAAAACTTCCAAAATATTTAAGCCCTTTAGCAAATTTAATTATCTTTTGGACAGTATCATTACTTACATATGAGAACAATATAGGGCACTGCATTTTAATTTGTTAGGGCCTGTTAGGGATCTCAGTAGGAAGAGAAAATGCTACTTTTTCAACTTAAAAAGCTGCTTTTTGTCTGAAAGAAGTGTTTGGGTTAGCGTTTGCATTAATGGGCTTTTACCTTAAAGCAACTTTAAAGAAAAATCCACAAATACCTGCTTTTCACAGCAAAATATGTCTTTACGGTGGAAAGCATGATATGCAATTTAAAATTTTACCTTCATGTCCTTCTCATTTGTTGCCTCTATTTGTGCATTTATCACCTTTGTTCTCTCGCTTTTCATTAGCCACAACCAACCTTAGATCTCAGGGTCTAGTTGTTGCATGCAAATAGTGAAGCGTCACCGTTGACTATCAGTCTTGTCGCCTTCTGTTGGGGTGGTTGCGGTTCGGAGTTCTGCTTCTCTAATCTCTCTCTCACTCCCCCTTTTCGCTCTCTATAAACCAGATGAACCCTACCCTGCTTCATCTCTTATTCATTGACGATGAGATGGAGAAGAAGGAGATTAGCGTAATACCACTCTGGTTCTATTTATAAGTTTTTTTTTTATAAAAAAATTTGGTCCTATTTATAAGTCCATTTGTAGAGTAGTAAATGCATTTTGTACTTTTTTTACCCTTATTAATTGCAATAAATAAAAAAAATTTATTCATGCTGATTTTTGAAATCAATCATAGATAAAGACGAAATTAGAAATTTAGCACATAATTAATAAGTTAACTAACTCTCTTTAATATATAAAAATTAATTAAAAAAGATTGTTAAATAGAATCAGAGTAGTATAAAATACTTGCTCGATCCAACAGCAACAAAAAATAAGGTTGAGGTGCATAGGTGTGAAAGCAGAAAACTCTTGGAAATTGAAAGAGCTATCCCATGGGCCCAATCTTTAGATAAGTACGAGTTTATTTGGAAAAAAAAAATACAACTGCATTCACACACACATATATATATTCATAAATGCCTTTTGTTGAAAAAGGAAAATATAGAGTGATTAGAGTGTTTGATTTTATAAATTGATAAAATTAATTAAAGACAAAAAATTACTCTATTTTAATTTTTTAATAAAAAAATATTTTTTGGTATTTCAATACACATATAATATATATGTATTACTATTTAATAAGATTTATGTCATTTTCAGTTATTTTTCATTTAAACTTGTTTTTCAAATTATCATCTAAATAAGTTTTAATTTTTTAAAAAAATCACTTCTACCACCTCCAATCCACCCATAAATCATATTTATAATATGATTTTTATTCTATTTTAAATTTACAAAAATCATCTTAAAAAAATTTTACTTCTAACATCACTAATCCAAACGGGCCTTAAATGGCCATGTGACTGGATACATTATTTTGTGTCAAAATTCAAACATGCTTTCCTTATTGGATTCATATCATATGTTTATTAAGTCAAAACATAAATATATATATATATAGAGAGAGAGAGAGAGAGAGAGAGAGAGAGAGAGAGAGAGAGAGAGAGAGAGAGAGAGAGAGAGAGAGAGAGAGAGAGAGAGAGAGAGAGAGAGAGAGAGAGAGAGAGAGAGAGAGAGAGAGAGAGAGTGTGTGTGTACAATATAAATACGTTCACACGCATATATAATTTAACATCCTGGAATCTGGACTATTGCTCCTCAAAGCTACAGTTGTTAAATATTTAACAAAATAAAATAGGCATTTAAAACAGAACTTTTTCACCTATCACTATTTTCTGCTTCAAACATTACTCATTTATTTACTTCTATCAATCAAAGATTGAGAGAATTTTTTCCTATCAATTTTTTTACTATGATTATATCGTTAATCAATAAGTTATTTTTTATAATATTCCCCTTTTAAGGTTTAAAACATAAAGAGTTTTTGTCTCTCTAAATAAATACGTTTTTCAGTATTCAAATTTATATTTTTCTTTTTATATGAGTGAGGCTACTTATTACCTCAACGAATAACTTATTATTAGTTAATCAATAAATGATTGACATATTTCTTAACAATTTCTATTTATACCGCGCAACGCACCGATTTTTTTATGGGTAATGATAAAAGGTGAAAGGGAATAAAAACTGTCCTAAAGGTTAAAGGTTTTTTTGTTTTTTGGGTCTACGGAGATCGTGCTTTAAAATTTCTGCCTATTCGTTGACTTCGGGAAGATGTTCCTAATTACGAGCCTTCAAATTGATCCCATCTAAAGTAATTAAATTTGGAACAATCACTAAATCAGTAGGGATGTTAGATAAGGGAGAGGGGTGTCTCTATTGACCTTCCTCTTCGTTTACTTTTTATTTAATATCTCTACCATTAAATCAACTTTTAATGATTGAGATTAAATGATAGATGTAAAAATATTATTATAATTTTAAATATTAAAAAAATCTATCATTAAATCTCAACCATTAAAAGTTTTTATGATAGAGACATTAAATGGAGAGAAAAGTCAATAGAGACACCCTTCTCCCACTAGATCAAGAGTCAGTGGGTTAGATCAGAGTCAAACTGGAACTAAACTGATAAAGAAGTAAACTTGAACAATAATATTTTTTAAAATAATTTTGAAATTTTATAATTTTTTAGGATCAAATAATAATTTTTGAGTGATTCTTTTTAAATTAAAAAGTAGACATCTCAAATTTTCCATAAAGTGTTAATTTATAATTTTTAAAAATATATAAAATTAAATATAAATTTTTAAAATCATAAAAACTTAATAAATATTAAACCAGTCGAACCGAACCGGTTAGACTTAATAAATGTTCTGTTAAATTATTGAAATTAAGTACTAATATGACCAATGTGATTAAAATTAGATTAGACAAGCCGGTTCGATCACATTGATAACATTAGTACTTAATTTCAATAATTTAAGTCCCGTAACTCTTAATTTATGCTAATATACATTTCTTTGAATTTTATGGTCATCCAACGCAACGATGTTCTGTTTTTATTATTTTACTAATAAAATTTTCAATGGGGGTACTTTTCTCCTATTTCTTCCTTTTTTTTTTTTTCAAAATGAATTTATTCAACGTTAATAAAAGATAAAAACAATGACTGACTTGGGCCCTTTAAAGCTAAGCCCTAATTAGCCCAACCTATCGGGGCTTGAGCCCATAAGCCTACATATAATTTGAAGCCCATTGTTAAAAACCAACCTTTCATTGTTTTGTGCCTTCAAATTATTCAAGAAAAAAGGAAAAGGCCATAATCGTGTAAAAAGAAAAGGCCCTTTCAAATTATACGACATAAAAGGAGAAGGCCCTCATCGGGTAACATAATCCATCATAAAAGCTGTTGGAATCATGCTCAGAAGCTGTTGGAATCATGCTCAGAAGCCAGAAAACAAAATTTTAAAACAGCACAATTGGACATGTTCTTTTTACACAAAAGTTTAATGAATTTTAAGGTGCCCCAGTGTGAGAGATTATGATTATAATAAAATATAGCAACATAATAAAGCTGTTCAATTTCAACACATCAAAACTGTTTTAGTTATAATCAATATATAGATTATTTGAAAAATTTCAAATACAAGTCTTGTCCCACTGTGGGGAAAAACTTCATTCCTTCATTTAAAATAAATTAAATAAAATTGCAGCAGGAAGATTGAAATTTGATAACATATATTCTGACCCTACAGTTCAACAGTTCAACTCATCAACATCAATTCGAAAAACAAAATCTTCACCTTCTAACTCTTCATGAAATAGATTAAAAGATGGCGTTTCAAACATCTTGACAGGCACATCCTCACATGATGATCTCCGTCCCTAAAAAACATTTTGAGCTTTCAAAGGCTAAACATATATAAAGACTATCGAGTACAAGTATATAAATCATAAACAAAACCCCGTGTGAAACATCTTACATAACGATTTGATTGTACCTCATGATATATGATGAGAATGTGTTTTTTCAAAATACCATTAACAAAAGGATAAAAAACAGAGTCAATTGGTCCAGAAGCAATCACAATGCACATACTTTAAACCAGAACCAAAATCAAATCAAATTAAACATGGTAAATCCTAGACTCACATTCTAATAATTACTTCATGCGTTATGGAATTCGTAAACTTTATGTAACATGTCATGAGAATGATATGTAATTCGGGATTGCAAAAATAAGTTATCATAGGCATTTCTTACATTTTTTTTTATGGTTTTTGTTTTCTTTTACTCTAAGAAGAATGAAAGGTAATCTATTTACATATGTTCATATTATGAGGAGGATACACAAGGTAGCTTATAAAGACTAACCTTTTTCAACACGTAGACAAAATAATGAAAAGTTTCGCCAAAGGTGATCCACTCAACAGACCAGCTAAAATCTGGAGCACTGAATATAGGACGCCTAAAATGTGGCTGCCAAGCATTTAAGTTAGATCAGAATCACAGAGAAACTCGTTTAAAAAGACACAAGGCATAGCAATTCAAACTTGAAACCTGGCCAAAAGTTATCGAGATAAATATGCCATCTGATTTCAATACCCTGTGAACGCCTTTCAGCATGGCCATAACCTTTGATATAGTTTCAGGCTTCGGATTCCATGGGTCACCACTATCCACGAACAATACATCCTTCAAAAAAGATAACGTGCATATTGACTATTGAAGCAGAGACTCAATTATATTTTATTTATCAAGCTAGGATATCAAATCAGAACTCTATTGAAGGCCAAAGGAAAATAATTTGACTTAATTAGTTTTACCATAGTTCCTTTCTCAATAACTACATCAAAACATTCATCACCAAACGGCAGCTCCAGCATGTCAGCTTGCAGCACTTTTATGTCTAATCAAAGAGATGACAACAATAAAACATGCTCAAACTTTATATAGAATGAACTAAATTCCAATAGTTATGGTGTTGATCCCCAATGACAAATAAGCAAAGCAAGAGTGTGTTGCATTAGCTTTTAAAGAATAGCTTCTGGAGAAAAAGTGGAGAATAGCTTTTAGAGAATAGATTATGAATAGAATAGATTATGGGAAAAAAGTAATTTTGATAAAATGAGAATGTTTGAATATTGTGATAAAAATAACTCTTTTTATGGTCAAATTACTAAAAAGGACATTAACTTTTGTGATAATTACACATGAGGGATAAGATTATATTTTAAGTATTATTTAACATTAAATTGCATAATAAATACAAAAAATGAAATAAATATGTCTACATGTGATATTAATTAACTTAACTAATTTTCTTAATATAATCAAATTAGATAAATTTGTCTAAATGAAATAAATCGGTGTTTCTTAGATACTGCATAATAAAATTTAACGGTCCAAACATCATTAAGCTTTTTCTTGAAACTATAACATTTTTAATTTTAATGAAATTAAAATGTAGATTGAAATTAATATTCAATTACCAATTTTAAAAAACTGGAAAATTCTAATATTCTGTAAATTAGAATTTATTTATTTATTATTTTAGTTATGAAATTTTAGGAGTTTAAATTTATTTGTTTGTATTCATAGAAATAACTTTTAAAATATTAAATGTGATGAAATAAACAACAATTTGAAAAAACAAGCGTGAGAGATAAGAAAGAGGGATAAGAGACATATAAGCGTGTGAGAGAGAGAGGGGGAACTGCAAAAGTAAGGGAAAAACTGTTTCGTGGGCCCCACTAACACGAGAAAGCGGAAAAAAAATAAGATTTTCTCAAACCATGGTTTTAGAGCCCAAAACCATGGTTTGGGAGAAAAAAGGGCTTCTACATTTTTTAGGGTATTTGGGTGATATTTTCCTAAACCATGGTTTCCCCCTTAAAAGTGCTTTTGTAAGTGGTATACAAACACACACCAAATAAGTGTGCGTTTGGAATAGCTTATTTTTGGGCAATAAGTGCTTATAATTCGTGATTCACAGTATACGAGGTAAGTATGTGAGAGGAGTTTTTTCTCGGCTTGCGTAATAAGGGCTTATTCACTGTGCAAAAAGCTTAAACAAACATGCACTAAGATATTTGATGTTGTTGAAATTTTTGGTTGCCAGAATTTAGGCCTTGAAGGAAAATACATCCCAGCCCAATTTATCTTTCCTTCATTTATAATTATAATACTCTAAAAACAGAGAACTAGAAGATAAACTTCTGTCGGTTTAAAGATCTCTTCCCCTCATTCGTTAAAAACAATAAAAGGGAGGTGCTCCCCTTATCTGGTTAAAACAAAATGGAGGGGGATGAAAAATTTCAATGAATTTTCCCTCTCCTTCCCTCCCTCCATTGAACCAAACATTATACAAGAGATAGAACTACAAAGGAATCTGAATTCTATCTTCAGGATAAAAAAAACTAGATTATAATCCCAAGAGCTACAGAGAATCAAACACACAGATAATCCTGTTAACACTTCTTACTTTATAAGTAATCCCTACAATAATTGATAGGCCTTTCAATACTCCCATTCAACTTAAAGATAAACTTTCAGTTTGTTGCCAATAACACCAACTTGAAGACTAAATCAGAACAAGACTTGGACACAGCAAGTCACATGCTCACATTCCATGCATAAGATATTCAAAAACAGCATCTACTCCCAGATATCACGAACTTACTTTTCATAACAAATACTGTTATGGTATTGGAAGAAGAATAGAAGAGATAGAAGGAGAGAAAGAGAGAAGAACAGAAGATTGAAAGAAACAGAGAGGAATTAAGAACAGAAAGTAGAGAGAGACCATGAGAGACTCAATAGTGCATATCCTCATTAGGCAACACAACAATGATCTGAATACACTAGGTGACTAAGAGTATATATAGGCTTAATCCCCTTTTAATCACCGCTTCTAACTACAATGGTATTTCCTAACAGCTAGTGCCTGACAGACTTAACTAACTAATAACTAACTTTCTTATTCACATTATTATTCCATATCAAATACCCTTGACATTCTCTCAGCTGCTCTCTTGGACGATGCTATCTAACGCAACAACTCCTTTCAGATTTATGTGATAAACACAATCTTAGAAGTAAATCAATAATTCAACTCCATTAAATTACACTTGGTCAGGAGATGGACAAAACAATCAAATATGCCTCACTTAGGCCTTTGCCGAGAAGATTGATATTATCGTTCAAGACCAGTAGTCTTTCCAGGAGTGACAGAGTACCAAAAGCCAACTAAAAACCTTGTACCAAGGTCAGTTACCCACTTATCATAGCTCCTGTTAGGTAGAAAATTCATGCAAGACAAAATTGATATCCAGACTAAGACAGAAGCATAAAGTAAAACTACCAGGATAGTTAGATATGTACCTGATGGGAATCCGACACTGGCATTATATTAAATATGAAAATAGTCTCCTAAAGAAGGACTGATTATGGTAGTTCAAAGCACACGCAATAGGTAAAAGACACTAAAAATGAAAGAAAAGAACCCTCTCACAGACAAAACTCAAAAATAGTAGAATCACACTAAAAACAGAAAAATAACAACACTGAAAATGACCTTTCCCACCCCAAAACTGGTATTCAAGAGACCAGACACCCACCTCAAAGAGTCACTATCTGCCCTCCCCTCTCACATGCCTCCATACCCATTTAATAGACCTCTCCAATCACACACACAAAGACTCTCTCTCTCACTCTCTCTCGCTCTCAGGCACACTCATCCAGCTCAGCACACTCACATCCCAAGTTCCACTCACAGCACCCAACTCTCTTTCTTCTCTTTAACACACACACACACACACATCCAGCTCACTGCACTCACATCCCAAGGGCCACAGCCTAAACCCAACTCTCTTTTTCTTCCCTCTAGCCAGCCCCTTGTACTCTCTTTTGTCTTCATTCTCTTCTCATAGGCCTTGAGATATTCTAGCCTGAAAGTTATCAATCCATCAGTATCCCAATTCCCAAGTAAAAGAAAGGCTTCTGATAGAAGCCCATATGCAAGTAGGATTCCAGGCAGTGTTCTGGGCCAATAGCAAACTAACCTTTCAATCCCCGGCAAAATAACCGTTTTTGCATCTTCTCTACTGCAACAGATGACAGGTCTATGCATGTTATGTCGGTTACCCCATCCCTGTACAACTCTTCACACATTTGTGAATTTCCACATCCAAGCTCCAAGAGCTGCATGATTGCAAGAGGAAAAGGGGGCAAGCAATATTATTCCCAAAGAATGGGATTGGGCTCATTTATAAATTTAATAAAAGCCAACTATTGAACAACAAAAGGGAAAAAGTTTTCTTCCCATAGTTCACATCGATTTACCATCTAATTTCTTTCTCTCCTTGATTTTATGGTTTCACATTTACCTCATATATCTGATCTGAATAATCATCTCTGTTAAGATTTTGAAGAATACCTGAACTCCCCCCCTTCCCCATGCCACTTTGCTTTACAGCAGTAATATCTAGATGAACTAAAGTCGACGAGGTGAGTGAAATGATTGGTTGTAATGTGCTAAGCGGAAATTGGTTGTAATGTGTTAAGCGGAAATTCCACCGATAAATAGTCATTTATAATTTCCTCTCCTTGTTTCTTTTTGTGGTATATTAAATTCGGTATCTTCAGGATAGAGGAATGGTTTCTGTTAAAACCAGAAAGTATATCAAGAATTTATCATATGTTGATAATGACGGAGAAACAAATCAGAGAAACAGACCAACAGCTTCTAGCAGACTAGCAGTGTATAAATTATGATTTATGTATGCTACAGCTCTAGCATTTTCATCCTTTTAACTATTTTCTTCTATCATGTCCTGTTTTACGACAAATTAATCCAACTAGATGTTATTAAAGATCCAATTTTCATGGAAAGGGTAGTTTTAACTCTTCCGAAAAGTTTCCTTTCCCAAGACAGGTGCTTTGTTTATTTGTTTAGTAAAAAAGAAGCTTTATGTTTAGTCATATGTACTCCTGCTTTCTTAAGTTATTATCTAGTTTCTCATTTGTTTAGTCTGTTCTTAATTTTTATAATTGTGGTAAAAGTGTTGCGTCAAATACCAGAAACATCCAAGCTCAGATAACTAAATTTAACACAAACGATTAAGCGAGAAGCAGCGCAAAAGTTATAACTCATAAGAGAAAAGGAATTACAGAGGAATGGGAAGTAACGTGGGCTTGAATGAGGTGTCGAAAGTGGGAATAATCCTTGAACCACTCATACTGCTCCTCCTTGGAGAATCTCTCGTCCCTAAACGCACGGACAATAATACCAAGGAGCATAAGTTACGTTAAATTAATCCGTAAATCAAAGTTAAGAAGAAAGCGAACTTTGTTACCAGTAGTGAGGATCTAGGTACGCCAGAGCAGATGACGACTCTGGCTGCGCGCCATTCGTCCTCTCGCTTGTGCCCATGGAGGCGTTCAATAGAGCTTTTCAGGTTTCCCCCTCGTTCTCTCCCGCGGAAAGCAAACCTACTTTGAGAAGGCTCTCTCTCCTTGCCGAGGCCTGTTTGGTAACACGCCAAAATAAAAATAAGGTCTACCAAGTGATGGTAGCATTTTATATTATACTAAGTGCTTATTTAGAATAGCTTATTTTTAGATAATAAATGTTTATAAATCATGATTCACGATATACGAGATAAATATATGAGAGGAGTTTTATCTCGGCTTGTGTAATAGACTTATTATCCAAAAATATGTGATACCAAACACATAATAAATAATTAGTTTTTACCCGTACATGCTGTTTTATTATTTTCCGTCCTAAATATAAATTTTAATTAACTTTTTTCAAAGATTAAAAAAATTACTTAATTATATTATAAGTTGTATATCATTAGTTTATATATTTACTTATAAGTGAAAAAAATTAGTTTGGAGAAAAATAAAAATAAAAATACTTTAAAATTGGTATAAATATAATATTTATGGATGTCCATATCTCCTATTATTTTCTATTTTCCATAATTTTCTATTTTCACCCATTAATTCCTATGATTATGAAATCACATTAATTATAAATGAGAGAGTTGTGCTTATAAATAGAAGATATATATTATGTATTTGATACAATACTAAATAGTGAATGAGAATTACTCTTTCTTCCTTTCAATTCTCATCTTTCCCTTTATTTTATAATACGTTATCAGCATAAAAGCTCTAATGAAAGTATACTTCTCTCTAGTTATTTTAACGATTTCCTCCGCCTTCTTTTACCGTATTTTATTGATCTATATGTGATAATTTGAGCTACTATATAGAATTAAAGAGATACTTTTATCGATTATTATAAATATCGGATTCCATGGCTTAGATTGAAAACAGTTATTATTTTTCTATTTTATTTTTTATCTCATTTACGAGCTCTTCTATATTATTAATATTGTTATTTTAGTATGATTAGAAGTCATATACCTCTAATTTCATATTCTGAAATTATATGGCCAAAAGCCATATTACTTTAATTTTCTATTCTAAAATTATATGATTAGAAGTCATATCGCTTTAATTTTCTATTCGCAAATTATATGACTAGAAGTCATATCGCTTTAGATTTCTATTATGAAATTATATGACTAGAAGTCATATCGTTTATGTGTGTTTGGTTGGGCTTATATTTGGACAATAAGTCCTTATTACGCAAGCTGAGATAAAACTCCTCTCACATACTTACCTTGTATACCGTGAATCACGATTTATAAGCACTTATTGCCTAAAAATAAGCTATTCCAAACGAGCACTTAATTTCCTATTCTAAAATTATATGACCAGAAGTCATATTGCTTTGATTTTCTATTATATGGCCAGAAGTCATATTCCTTTTATTCTTGTTTTGAGATTATAAGACCAAAAGTCATATCTCTTTGATTTCTTATTTTGATATAATATGGCCAGAAATCATATTCCTTTGATTCCTATTTTAATATCATATAGCCAGAAGTCGTATATACCTTTTCATCTTATATCTTATTATATGGCCAAAAGCCATGTACCTTTTCATATTCTATCTTATTGTATAACCGAAAGTCATATACAAATTTTATTTATCCTGAAGATAAAATGCCAGAAGCCATTAATCTTAATTATCCTAAAGATAAAAAGTTGGAAGCCACATGATTCTAATTTCTCATCTTGAGATTAATTGGCCTAAAACCATGTGAACTAAATTGCCAGAAGTTATAAAGTTTTTAATTTTATTGTAATATTTTACTTTATGAATTATTTCTTGTAATATCCCAATTTTTGATTAAGGGCTAATCATGATTATTGTGGATAATTATGAATTTAATTGGAATAATTATGTGTTTTATGACAATATTAATTAATATGTCATAATTAATGGAAAAATTGGAAGAATGAAATTATTGGCCATAAGTTAGTGATTAAGGAAAATTAATTACTAACTAAGAGGAAAAAATGAAAAGTGTAATTAAATGGCTAATGGAGGGATTAAGTGGCTAATTGGGAATTTACCTTTATGAGAGTCAATGATAGTGTGACACTTGGCAAGCTCACATGTGGAGAGAGTATGGGGAAAGTCAAATGGAGTTTTTAATTTTTCTCTCTCTCCTCCCCTCTCCTTGTTTTCGGATATGGCAGCATGGGTGAGAGAGAATAATCATTTTCTCTTCTTCCTCAAGCACTCATCCCTCTCTTCTCTCTCCAAAACCATCAGCCATTGTTGGGCAAGAAAGAGAAAGATAAAGCTTATGATTTGGGTAAGTAAATGACCTCCATTGCTCAAGTTCTCTTCATTAGTGTTGTTCCTTGAATGAAGAGCTTCATTTTGATGTGTATAGTTTGGCCATTGGTGTTAGTTTGAGCTCCCATGAAATTTGGAGATTTGAGAATCAAAGAACCTCCTTAGCAAAGTAAAAGAGGTAAGTGAGACTAATCTATCTATCTAAGTTTTATGCCAAATGGTCTAGTTTGGAATTTCTGAAAATTTTGGCTTTTAATCCAAAAATAAGAGTCATTGGGCTTTTGGCATGTTTTTAGTATAGTAATGGTATGTTGGTATGAGCTTTGGATAGATAGATTAGTTTGGGATTAAAATGGTATGTTTGTATGATTTTGGATTTTGGATGATTATGTTGCCCAAAACCAAAGCATGATAATGGAGTAGGATTTGGATAATTCTGATGATTCCATTGAATTCCTTGGGTGTTTTTGTGTGGGAGTGGCTTTGGTAGAAGTTTTAGATCCATTGGGATTATTTAGGCAAGTGTTAGGAAATATGGTCAATTTTGCTGCATTTTCTGGTTTCTGATAGAATTATATCAACACTCGTTTCCATTTCGATAATCAAAAAGTAATACAGACGGAATTCAATGGGCATACAGAAAAGTATAATTATACTGATAAAAATATTTGTTTACAATCCTAATGTCGTTCGTCAACGAAAAACAGAAAATACAGCGGGAACTTGATATTTACAAATTTCACCAAAATATTACAAAATAGACTAATTATGACCACGATCTTGTTCTCGCCTCAAGACACGTGCCGCTCACTTTCCGACGTCTACATCTTTTCCCTTATACCCACTGGTACCCGCTGAGGTGTTTATTAAAAATAGAGTGAGATTCAGGAGAATCCCCGTAGAGACATACTATCGTTCATAGAAAATGCGAAAAATAAATATGAAATGCGCCAAGGTATGCACAAATTAATGAACAATATAAACATATCATCTGCATGTATACATGAGTAGGGCCCAGCCCCTCTATTCTGCACCGGTTGGGTTCTCACCAACTCCAGTGTAAGTGCCTCAAACACTTCTGGCCCTTCTCTGGGCAAATCGTGTTGATTAATAAAGCGCATTTATAAAACAATGGCATCCACACAATCACATAACTTATGGCATAGTGTATGAAAGATAATGTCCCTACCTCCAAGCTTTATAATCCTCTATTTAATAGTGTCTCGTAAAGCGTGTTGTCCCGGCGTCCGACTCGGTCCTAAAATATTAAATATACCAGAAATAGGTCACAACCTATCCAAGTATCATTTTATACTCTTCTATGGTGTTTATTGTGGTTACATTAGTCTATAGTGAAAATTTACAAAAATGCCCCCGGGAACCCGGCCCAGCCCCGCCGTACCCGCCTCAATGGCACGTTTTCCCAAAATTTTGACCAAAGCTATTTTGACTTATTTTCACCCAAGGAATACATTTCCGGGCTCAAAATCACCAAATTCAGTGTCAAATTACGAAAATGCCCTTGACAGCCCCTATTTAGGGATTTCAGTGGCGTTTCCATAATTATGCTTTTTCGGCCTCTACCGAAAAAGTGCCCAACTGTAGCCCCACCTATTTTTTCCCAATGAGTCCAATGAAATCATTTATTTCATGAAAATATAACTCCTAGTACCATTTCTTGTCCTGGCCGAAATATTAGGAAAAAGTGGAAAAAATGAGGTTTTGTGTTTTAGTTCCCAAAACTTGTACTTTTCCACTTCTAATCCTTAGTTAACTCATTTAATCACTTCATAATCATGATTTAAAGGATTTTGGGCAGCATAACC
Organism: Inga oerstediana; assembly: GCA_963210345.1. Taxonomy (NCBI): domain Eukaryota; kingdom Viridiplantae; phylum Streptophyta; class Magnoliopsida; order Fabales; family Fabaceae; genus Inga; species Inga oerstediana. The sequence goes on from OY723399.1 coordinate 28,657,284, forward strand.
CCTTAGGGTTATGGATTTTCTAATTTTACAACTCAACCCAAAAATCACAAAACCAAACAATAATCACCAACAACAACTTCAATACACTAAGAAGTTGAGATTTTGGAGATTACCTCTTGATCTTTGATATTTCTCTCTCTAGGACGTCCTCTCTCTCCCCTCTTTGAGCTAAGAATGAGTCTTCAAGATCATAGATTCATGAAGAAACATGGTTTAGAGAAGGATCTAGGGGAAATGTTACAAGGAAAGCTTAAAAATCAACTTTTACCTTAAGATTTCTTCTTCCTTTTTCCTCTAACTCTTCAAAGTTTCTCCAAACTCTCTCCCTCTCTATGTTGAACGAAAATGCATGAAAGGAAGGGAAGAGAAAGCCTTCATAAAAATGCTCCCTTGATTCTAAACCATTGATCTCATCTAAGGTTGTTATAGTGACACATGCCAACCACCATACTTCCCTCCATGCTTGCACCATACCTCTCCACTTTATGCCATACTTTGACTTGCTTGCTTCATTTGATTTCCATTAGATTGGAACCAATTCTCCTTCTTCCTTGGTTGGCCAAAAACGTACTCCCTCTTATGCTCCAGCTAAATCAAGTGTTCCTTCCATTTACTCAAGTCAATTGGTATAAGAGTTGACTACCTAACCTTATGACATAAGTAAGGACTTATGACACAACAATTATTTCCATCATCTTTCATGTGGTGTTGACACTTAGTCTCATTGGATTTTGACACTTGTCTTCTCCTCCTTCATCCCTTAATTTCTAAAATAATTAAGAGAAAAAGGAAGATTACTTTATTTCTTAAATTTTTGGAATAATGCCAATTCTGGTAGATTTTCTGCCTTAACTTTGTAAAAATCATAACTAATTTTGTAGACATCATTTTGAAGCAATTCCAAAGCCTAGGAACCCTTATTGAGTCTAGTTTCAAGGAAAAATATAGAATTTTACTGGCTGGGATCATATCATTCCTAGATTTTCAATCTTTGACCGCTGCTCTAGAAATTAGTCAAATTCGTTGGGTAAACTTCAAAAATTCATAACCCTCAATATACAAGTCAAAATGGCTTATAATACATATCAAATTAAAGCTTATTATGTCTACTTTCACCTTGTAAAATTTCATAATTTTTGGTCATCATTTGGTCTTCCAAAACTATATGACAATCTCACTGCCTCGCAGGCGATTTTACTGAAACCACTATTCCACTTTCAATTTTCAATATTTAATTCCTTTGTCCTTAAATATTCACCATTTCATTGAATATATAAAATAATTACAATATATTCTTGGTGAATAAAATTTGGGATGTTACAAATCACTCGAGTGATATGGGGTTCACTCGAGTGTAGGATGAATAACACTCGAGTGGTGATGAGTTCCACTCGAGTGCGGTAGTGCAAACTTCCTTTCTACTCTCTGTGTTCTTGTTGCACTTCCGTGGTCAAAGGCAAGTATTGCCTCACTTGTGAGTAAGGGATGAACATCACTCAAGTGAGGGTGAGTTCACTCGAGTGCTGGTGTATTTGACACCAAGGACTTGCCTCTCGGGTTGTCACTCGTGGCTATGGTGCAAGAGTGTGCCTTCTCACTCGCGGGTATGTGGTATTCACTCGAGTGCAATGGATTGTGCTTGAGTGCTCTTGATCCTTGAAGAACTTTTGGTGCTCTCAGGTCTTCACTTTCTGGACTTCACTCTCTAGTGCTCAAGTAAGGCATTTGGCTATCACTCGAGTGAGGTCCAGTGTGCTTGAGTGTCCTTGTCTCTGAAAACGTTCTTGTGCTCTCGGGTATTCACTCTTTAGTACCCTAGTGTAGATTGTACTATCACTCGAGTGAGGTCTCCTTCACTCGAGTATCCGTACAATATCACTCGAGTGAGGCCATCTTCACTCGACTGTCTTAGTGGAAAATATCAGTTTTGAGCTTTTCAAAAAGGGGATCTTTAGGGATAGTCTTCCAACCCTTTAGGGCTTGTGTTAGAGGTGTTTATGGGTACTAAAAGAGCAATAATGATAATCAATTAAGTGTTAAGAAGATATTAAGAATTGGAATAGAGAATTGACACTGCGTCCTTAATTATGAATATAGGATTTGATATTTGCCCTACTCGGGAGAGACCGGCGTCAGGATACGCACGAAAGGATCAAGGTAGTGACTCTTCTCTCATGTTATGTATGATACTTGGTATGCATGTTTATCATTGTGAATGTGTTATTGGTCATAGGGCATTACAGCGCGAGCAGTTTAGCGTGAGCCATCGTATGGGGGCAATGCTCATGATACCTACCCCGGCTGTTGTATCTGTCGTTGTAAGTGCAGAGGCTGCGTTATGGAATCGTGGATTCCTGTTTGAATATCCAGCCCGTGGGCCTACGTGTTGTGAAATGTTTTATATGGATCCCATTTGTGGTGATATATGTGATATGTTCATGTGGATGTGCAATATAGCAAGTAGTTCAGCATGAGCCGTCGTAGGGGGTGATGCCCATGATACCTACTCCGGGCATTGCAACTGTTGTTGTGATTGCTGTGTGTTGTATGGATGTTTTATTTTCATGCTTTGATGTTGTGCATATTATGAGTAATTTGTTACTACGGGGATTCTTTAGAATCTCACTCTCCCAAAAACAAATTTTTAGACAGGGTTGAAGGATCCAAGGGAAAGCGGGCGATAAAGAGTAGTTAGAGCTCCAGTTTAGGAGTTTATTTTGGTTGATGGTTATCAATGTAAAATTCATGGGATATTTTGTGGTAAATAGTTGTATATTTTGGAAGTATAGTGTAGTTTTGTGTAATTCCCAAGATAAGGGAAAAGAATTATTGACTTTATGCCTTTGAATAATCCCTATACTAATTAATGGAACCCGAGTGTGTCAGGAATTTATGCTGTACTCTGATATGTATGAATGAAATCAACCTGTACATGCCATTATGTATTGAAATGTGAATATGAGACCACTGTGAATCGGTTTTGTAAAAAAATTTTTTTGTAAACCTTGATTTTGGGAAGTTTAATTTCGAATAAGTCCTAAATTATCTTACGGTCTCTAATTTCACATAATTACATATTTATGAACTAATCTCGGCTTATGGTACGAAGGGGGTTACATTTCTTATAATTACAAATTTCCTATTATTATCATTTGTATTATTGCATTTTCATATTTCATACTTTAATGGTTTTCTTTTATTGTATTAGTTTGAACTATGTTAAGCCTTGCACAAATTTGAAATTGTGGCTTTTGTCATTCCCAGAAAGAACTATTTATCTTGCTTGATCCATAACTTTTCTACTCTACCATTTACATAAAGGTCTCAAAACTAAATATATGACCATAAAGACCCATTTATTCTTTGTAACAATTTTAAAGAAAGGCATGACCAGTATAAGATGGTTATCCTTAAAAAGGCTCATTATGAATGAATGCATCCATTTTGCTCATGCAGTAGTAATACCGTAAACGAAGTTTAAGAAATATGTTGAATTAATTTCTTGCCTTTATTTGGCAAAAAAAAAACAATGATTTTTTGTTGAAAAACCATAAATCTCTTCCAACTAGCTCGACTCCATTCCCAGAAGTGAATGTAGTAACAAATGAATCTAATTGTGGCCATGGACGTGGATATAGATGTGGCTGCAGCCTTAAATGTAGTTGTGGTCATAATCATGGTGGTTCAAATTCCCACCCAAAATAGAGAAAGATTGAAATAAATTATGTTGATCAGGCTTGTAATTATGAGTATGGTGACTTAGATGTTATATATGAATAGTTTTGATGATGTCAAATATAGATGTTAAATATGAGCAAAAAGTTTGTATAATATACTTATCTTCCACATTGACTAACTACCATATTTAATGTTGTATATCTTGTAGATTAGTCATAGACATCATTGTGGGTTGATATTATAATGCCTCATAAATGGAGAATAATCATCAAGAAGAAAATCAAGAGGCAAGGAATTGAAGAAAGAAGAAAGAAAGATGAAGATTGAAGTTGGATTATGAAGAATGATCATCAAGAGGAAAAACAGGAAGAAAGAAATTAAAGAAAGAAGAACTTGCAAGATCACATGAGAATATCAAGATTCAAGCTCCTAGAAGTGATACCGGAGGTTTCTATGATCATACGGACGTTGGAATGGGTCAATACAAAGCTAAAATGATGTATACGGAAGCTATGGTACCTTTGGGGATGATTACACGAGTAATCACTTGAGTAATATGGCATTGTCTGATTTTGGAGGTGTTTACTCGAGGCCTTACTCGAGTAATCTGCCGGGTTATTTGATGAATCACTCGAGGCGGCACTTGAAGTAATGGACACTCTGTTTTTCGCTCGGCAGAACAGAGGTTCGGTATTTTGATGATATATCTCCAACCACATGTCAGATCGAACTAAAAATGGTGGCATATGAAACTAGACTTCTAACACGAACTGTTGACACCAAGATCACATTCAAAGAAGTTCAGATGAGGGAGATATGATCTGTTAAAGTTGACGCATGAATCACCATCATATTCCAGGACAGCTTCGGTATTTTGGACATAACTCTCAAAATACATGTCAAATTGAGACGAAACTGGTGCCATATGAAAGAAGACTCAAAGAGCTTTCCACGGATATGTCATTTTACATATTTGAGGTTATATTCTAATAGCTATGCCATCTGGAAGTTGCTGCTCATGATTTCAGGATTGTCTAAGAACAGTAGAACTCTTTGGATCATAACTTTCTGTACACAATGAGTTTGGAGATGATTCTTATTGCATTGGAATGTAGATAATGAGGGCTTTCCGATGATATATAATTTGCCATGTTTCGAGTCAAAATCAAGAATTCACTTGAAGGCACCACTCGAGTAACTGGTTGATAACAAAAGACTTTACTCGAGTAGGTACTCGAGTAATCAGATAGAAAACTTCCAATTGCTCTCGAAATTTTCAATCCTGCCAATGTTACTCGAGGAGCTACTCGAGTAACTCACTGTGGTAAGCAAAAATCTAAAGTTCATCAAAGTTTTCCCGATGATACTCGAGTATGTACTCGAGTAAACTTTAATGAATACTCGAGTAGCTACTGGAGTAAAGCACTGTGCTAGCAAAATTTGAAAAATTATTTAGACGAGAACTTCAAGTTACTACCGGAACTTCAAGTCGAACTTCAATTTACTACCCGAACTTCAAGTCGAACTTCAAGTTACTACCCGAACTTCAAGTCGAACTTCAAGTTACTACCCGAACTTCAAGTCGAACTTCAAGTTACTACCTGAACTTCAAGTCAAACTTCAAGTTACTACCCGAGTACGCAGAGTTATTTAGAAGAAAACTTCAAGTTACTACCCGAGTAAGCTATGCAGAAAATGGAAGGCCACTCGAGTAGCTACTCAAGTAACCTGTGAAGAAACTTGATGTTTACTCGAGTAATGCTTCCCAGGAAAACAGAGCAACATCCCGAAGATTCTGGAAATCAATGGATTGATCATAAAACTCATTCTTATTGCTTCTAATCACTCTAACACTTCATTGTATTAGTGTTTAATGCATTTTTCCAGTAAAACAATGAAGAGATGATGAGAAGAGATAAAAGTTGAGTTTATGGAGCGGAGCGGCCAACGTTCCAACGGCTAGTTTTCAAAATCGAAGAATGGTCAAACAAAGCTACGTCACTCTAACGGACATGTTGAAATGCTCAAACGGTAATCAATCCTCATCAGCTATAAATAGAAGATAATCCAAAACAGAAGTAAGACTCAGAGTGTATACATCGTCCAAATGCTAACATCCTGATATCAATACTCATCGCACATACTCTCTGTTTCTCTAGCTTCTATATGATTTACCTTTGAGAGAGATATTATTTATATTGTACTTCAGTGTTCATCTTATTCACTTCTAAGAGAGAAGATTGATTGTAATCTTTCATCATCAAAGTTGTATCCTTACGGTGTGTAAGGGGGAGCAACTTGGTTGTAATCTTACGGTGTGTAAAGGGGAGTAATCTCAGTGCGAGAATTGTAAAGGCTTCACAAGTGCCCGGATTAAACTTGTGAGATTGTAGCGGTTCTCAAGTACCCGGTTAAACTTGAGGAAGATAGTGAATTGAAAATCTCAGGAGGAACCTGGGGACTGGACGTAGGTCATCGTGGATTGGGCCGAACCAGGATAAATCACAGTTTGCATATTCTCTTCCCTAAGCTCTTATTCTTCTAGCATATATCATTTAAATATCTAACTGTGATTTATGATTCATTACTTTCATATTTATTGCTTCCTCTAAGATGCGAAAAGATTTTCAAAGTTCTTAAATTTTTATCTTACACCCAATTCACCCCCCTCTTGGGTGTCAGCCGGTTCTAAAAATAGACACTACTCATTTCTATGTTGCCAATCTCTTAACATAAATTATCTTTATCTATTTAACTATTATACTTTAGTGTGTTTAAAATTGCTACTATCACGTGTATTTTTCTTTTTAATTATATTTTCCTTCATTTTCATGTTTCTTTAAAAGATGAATTAATCTCATTGATATTTTTTCTGAATATTTATGTTTCATTGATGGTGCAACAACCCACATCATACTAAAAAATGCTAAATATTTTTCTTCCTTGATAATACAAGAAGCCAATGTTCAGACTATATCCACAATATAAATCTAATTGAAGGCCCTAGAAGAGCTAATATATTATTTCCTGAAGAAACCTATGCTATTGTAAACTAAAATTTTATAAATAATAAAGCAAACCAGAAGTTTGCCAATACAAACCTGCAATTTGCTAATGTAAGCTAGACGTTTACTAATGAATTTAATGTTTGGCTTGACCAATTAGGTCGCCCCAGTTCAATCATGATGCAAAAAATGATTGAGAATTTATGTGGCCTTACCCTAAAGTGAAAACAAATACCACTGTAATGACCCAATTTTAGATTAAGAGCTAATGACTCTGATGTTAATTGTAATTAGTGTAATTAAACACTTTTGGATAAATGTTCATAGTGATGATTTAATAATCATAGTGAAACCAGGGGAAAAATAGTAAAATTGGAAACTTACCGACCAATTGATCAGTTACCAAAGAGGAAACTCATTGGTGATTAGAGATCAAGGGTGGAGATCTATTGGCCATAGGTCGGAATCCCATGCTTTGCATTGGTGTGAGCTCATGGAGGGAGTCAGCAAGATCATGACAAGTGTCATGTTGTGGACCATTGGATGGTGCTAGAAGACAAAAATCCACTTTTTCTCTCTCTTCTCTCTCTAATGCAGTTTGTGTGGGGAAAGGGAAAGGAAAGCACATCATCATCATCTCTCCCTTTCTCTATTTTTCCGGTGATCAAGAAGAAAAGGAAGAAGAAAGGTGAGATTTTGATGTTTTAGTTGATCTCTAATGCCCTAAATCTCTTCTTTAATGTTGTGCACCTCATTAAGAGCTTCATCTTGGTGATTTCAGAATTTTGAATAGTGGTGATTTGGGTGTTGGAGTAATTTGAAAGTTGGAGAATCAAAGTTCCAGTTTTGGCAAAGTGAAGAGGTAAGCATTTGATGCTTTTTGATATATATGTTGTGATTTTTGGATAAGTTTGAGAAATTTTGGAAATTGCCTTGGTTTATGTCCATTTTTGAATGTATGAATTTCATAATGGATGATGTTGGAATTAGTTTATTATGAAGTTATTTGAATGTTGGTTATAGTTTTAAAGTTTGGAAGTGTATTGATTGGAATTGGGTATTGTGTGTCATAAAGAACCAAGAGCATAGATTGTGGTTAAAATGGTTTTTGGATGTTTTGGAGATTACCATTGTGTTCCTTAAACAATTTTAAGTGGTTATGAGCTTTGTGTGAAGTTTGGGAACCATTGGGATTAATTTTGACCAATCTGGGAATTTCTATCATTTGCTGTGATCTAGGCAATCTGATAGCATCACTCGAGTGAGGGAAGATCACACTCGAGTGCTGCGTGTATTTTCTCTTTCTGCTTTGTGTTTTGCCTGGGTTTTATGAGTAAAGCTCGAGTGCACTTTCTTCACCACGAGTGATGTTGGTGATCACTCGAGTGAGCATAGGATTACTCGAGTGATGGGGTGAGTTCTTGGTTAGGGTTGCTCTCAGGTTGTCACTCGCTGGTTGATGTTTAAGAGTATGTTCTGACACTCGCAAGTATAGGCTCCTTACCCGAGTGCCAAGGGTGGTACTCGAGTGAGCTTGTCCCTCTGATGTTGCATGTGCTCTCGGGTTGTTACTTCTTGTATTGCACTTTCGGGGACTCAAGTGATTTTGGAGTCAACACCCGAGTGCAAAACCTTATGCTCGAGTGTGGTGAGCACTTTCTGGTTGTGACGGTTGCTTACTGTCAAACACTCGCGAGTGAGAACTAGTCTCGCTCGAGTACGAGTCTTTCATAACTCGAGTGAGGTCATCTTCACTCGAGTGAGCCAACCAAAAAATCAATGTTTTGCCTTTCGAAAAAGGGGTCTTCAAGGTAGTTTCTCCTAACCCTTTTGGCATATGTGTAGGTCTCTAATAGTCACCTAAAGAGTCCTAAATGATAACCAACTTAAAGTATTATGGAAATAAGTATTTGGGAAAGAGATTAATTAATTGTCCCTAAATTAGTATAAGATTTGATATTTGTCAGACGCGTGAGCCCATTGTGCCGAAGAACATCAGGAAAGATACAGGTAGTGAATTCTCTCTTATACTTTGTGTAAATGTATTGTATGTTTGCCTATCATGCATTGTGTGTTGCTGCTGCTGCTTTGAGATGCATTGAGACGCCTTGTGGAGCTTTGTGCTTTGTGATACATTGTGCCTCGAGATGCTTTTGGAGCCTTGTGATACTTTGTGCTTTGTGATGCTGCTGCATAGTGATTACCGTAAAAGCGGGCATTAAGATTACAGCGAGAGCTGTCATAGTAATTACAGCGAAAGATGACATTGTGATTACCACGAAAGCGGGCATAGTGCATTGTGATACAGCCGTGAGTGCTGTCGGTTGTGACGCAAGCCATGACTTATAGTGTTGCTGCTGAACATGATAAACATACATGCCTTATGTTTATATATTGTATGAGTGATTTGTTACTACTGGGATTCTTTAGAATCTCACTCTTTCCAAATGACTAACATTTCAGACAGGGCGAGTGGATCGAAAGGGAAGCGGCCAACTAGGAGTGGTTAGGACTAGTAGGGACATATTAGATTTTGGATTGTTGGTTATCTGTTTTAGATTTTAGATTTTGCGATTACTGTATGTATATGATTGTAAATATGGATCTTTTGGATATGTAATTCCCATGTTTGGGAAACTTGAAACCCGTTGTATATATACAAGTATCCCGGGGTTGTCGGGATTTTGTTTATGTACTATGATATTTATTATGTGATATAACTGCACAGGTAATTATATACAGAAATGAATGTGAGACCAGATGAATAATATTTTTAAACTGATTTTCTGAACACCCCATCTATTAGATGAGGGATTATAAAGGTTGTTTTGTCTTATTGGTCTCTATTTCACTTAAATTTCATAATCCGGGTATAATTACCGTGAGGGGGTTACAACCACAATCCCATGTTTTCTCATGTACTGCATATTCTAAAGGAAAGTTAATTATTTGGCTCTTACCAAGTAAAATAGAAAATGAGTCTCTCATGTTTCCATTTAGGTACCATATGGTTTCAAATGATGCATCAACTAAATAGTCACATGTTTGCTTATTAAATTAGACTAAGAGCACAATACCTTGTGAATTTACTTTGCAAGCTTTTAATAAATATTGCATGTCCCTTAGAATTGATGTTGAATATCTCATAACTCATGTTCATACATAAAATGGATTTGCATAATCTTTGGTTAAACGGTTACAATTAATTTCAAGACTTTTACTTATGAGATCTAATCTCCCAATTTCTGCTTGAAGCTATGCCATTGTGCATGTAGCAATATTAATACGCATCAGGTCAACAAGTTATTTTAAGGTTTCCCCCTACAAATAGTTTTTGGTCAGGAACCTAAATTTCTCGTCTAAGAATTTTTAGGTGTGCAGTGGATATGCTTGTAGCACCACACAATGCATCAAAATAGGTCCTCAAAGAAGGATGATAATATATGTTGGGTATGAATCTCTTTCGATCATAAAATATTTAGAACCATCTACAAGAGATTTATTTATTGCCCATTTTGTTGATTGTCATTTTGATGAATCACTTTTTCCAACATTAGAGGGAGAAAATAAGCAATTGGATAAAGAAATTAGCCAGAATGACTCATTTTGATCCTAGATCAAAACAATGTAAACTGAAAGTTCAAAAGATAATTTATTTGCAGAATTTAACTAATCAAATGTTTGAAGCATTTACTAACTTAAAGAAAGTGACAAAGTGACATATTCCAACTACTAATGCTCCTATAAGAATTGATGTCCCTGAAGGACAATCTATTGCAAAACATGCCTGAAGTTTAGAAGGCCCATTGATTCCAAAGATAAAATTCCTCAAAATAAAAAAGAAGCTAAGAATATAGATGGACAAGTAAAGGATAATCACAAAAAGAAGAGGCATCTCCTAAAGAGTTATTAGCTCCAGAAGAGCCATCTCCTTAAGAGTTATTAATTTCAGAAGAGTCATCTCCTAAAAAGTTATTATCTCTAAAAGAGATATCTCCATAAAAGAATGTTGTAGTCCTAAAGAGTAAGGTACCTGAAATGTGTGAAAATAATGAGATCTCAATAAATTATGTTATGAATGGAATCCGATGGGATGAAAATGAAGTCAATGTTGATGACATCTTTACTTATAATATAGCATACGATGTAATGAATGATAATGAGGATCATGAGCCAAAATGCATTAGCTAGTGCCAATAAAGAAATGATTGGCCCCTATGAAAAGATGCCTTTAATACAAAATTAAAATCATTGTTAAAACAAAAAGTTTTTAAACCTATAGTCCTTACACCTGAAGATGTAAAATATATTGAATATAAATGAGTCTTTGTATGAAAAAAAATGAAAAGGCGTCTAAAGCACAAGTCTCTAAAGGACTCAAAGTGTTAGAAGCACAAGTCCTTGAAGGACTCAAGGTGCCAGAAGCGTTAACTACAAGTTCTCGAGAATAATACTCAATTAAGTTAAATAAATCCCTATATAGCCTGAAGCAATCATGACACATGTGGTATAAATGTCTCAATCAATATCTGTTAAAAAAAGGATTAAAAAAATTATCCAATATGCCCATGCATCTTTATGAAAAGATCTGGAAGAGAGTTTGCTATGATTGTTGTTTTTGTTGATAATATTAATATCATTGAAAATCCTGAAAAGCTTCAAAAGGAAATCAATTGTTTGAAGAAAGAATTTGAAATAAAGGATTTGGGAAGAATAAAATTCTATCTTGGATTACATATTAAGTATCTAAATAATGGGATCTTTGTATATTAAGAGCTAATACAAGGAAGGTTCTAGAGCATTTTTACATGGATAAGTCACATCCATTATGTACCCCAATGGTTATTAGGTCTTTGCAGGTGGATAAAGACCCGTTCAGACCTCAAGTAATTAGCGAAGAAGGAGATGAAGAACTACTTAGTCCAGAAGGACAATAACTTAGTGCTATTGGAGTACTATTGTATCTTGCTAACCACATACGTCCTGATATATCATTTACCGTTAATTTATTAGCAAGATATAGTTCTTCACTAACATGAAGACATTGGAATGGAGTGAAGCACATTCTTCGTTACCTCAGAGGCACTATGGACATGGGGTTATTCTACTTAAATGTATCCAAGCATGAATTGATTGGTTATGCAAATGCTGAATTTTGGTCTAATCCATATAACGGTAAATCACAAAAAGGGTATTTATTCACAAGTTATGAACACAAACTATATCAGCCACATTATTTAATCATGCAAAAATTCTAGCAATGCATGAAGTAAGTCGAGAATATCTAAGGTTAAAATCAACAATACATCATATAAGAACCACTTGTGGTTTTTCTCTTAGTAAGGTGTCCCCAACAATCCTATATGAGGATAATACTATATGTATTGCCCAACTAAAGGAAAGGTACTTCAAGGGCGATAGAACGAAGCATATTTCACCAAAATTCGTTTTCATTCGTGACCTTCAAAAGGGTGGTGAAATTGATATCTAACAAACTTGTTCCAATAAAAATCTAGCAAATTTATTTGCCAAGTCACTTCCTGGTACAATATTTGAAAAACTTGTTCATGGCATCGAACTTTGTAGGCTCAAAGATATCAATTGATGTTGTCAAGAGGGGTGATTGATAAATGCTCTACTCTTTTTTCCTTGTCTACGATTCTTCCCACTGGATTTTCCTTGCATGGTTTTTAATAAGGTAGCTTTACTAAGTGTATCAATAAACAGTATACTCTTTTTATTCTACTAAGTTTCTCACTAGGTTTTTCTGAGCTGAAGTTTTTTAATGCAGCATATGTTTAGTCATAGACATCCAAGGAGGAGTGTTATGAATATAATATTTGTGGATATCTATATCTCCCATTATTTCCTATTCTCCATAATTTCCTATTCTCACCCATTAATTTCCATGATTATGGAATCACATTAATTGTATATTAGAGAGTTGTGCCTATAAATAGAAGACATATATTATGTATTTGATACAACACTAAATAGTGAATGAGAATTACTTTTTCTTGCTTTCTACTCATTCTTCCTTTCTCTTCTCATCTTTCCCTTCATTTTATAACAAAAATAAGTTAATTAGCTTCTTTAATCTCTCCAAAAAAGTTAAATAGGTCTTATATTTAGGACTAGAAATAGTATTAGTTGTTTTAGTGATTCCTATTAATTATTAGAGTTGAATGGAAAAAAGACATATAAATATCATTTCAGTTACTAAAACTCCAAAAAGTCTGTTAACACTTGTAAATGACAGAGATGTGACATGGGATCAAATTGGGATGTTAAAGTGTTAGTGATTTTACCATAATGCCTCTCAATTTCTTAAATAAAAAAAAATAAAAGGTCACATCGCCGGATTACAATCATTGGCCAGCCTATCGTCAAAACTTCGGCACTGGTAGTTGGAGCTCTAGTGACAATTTCAATAATGCGATTAACTATTTTCATATAGAGATTAACAACTTGAGCTCCCCATGTTGTCAATGTGTATACCCACGTTATTAATTGTTATTCTGAAGTTGTCATTGCCTATACTCAACTTATTGCTAATTGCAATACTCAAGTTGTCATTGCCTATATTCAACTTGTCAATGACACTTGATAGGAGTATTGACAACTTGAGTATAGATAATGACAAATTCATAATAGTAATTAGCAAAACACAAATAAAAATCGAGCCACAAACAAGCCAAAATGGGGTAGTTGCTAATCACTATACTCAAGTTGTCATTGCTTATACTTAAGTTGTCAATTACGCTTGATAGGAGTGGTGATAACTTGAATATAGGCAATGATAAATTCACAATAGCAATCAACAAAACACAAACAAAACTGAGCCTTAAAGTGTCCAATTCTTCTCCTTCTCCAGATAAGCTCGATAATGAAGCATGCTTCGCCATCGGCGAAGAGAACAAACAAGAAAGGCCACCCATCACTGACTTCTGACGCATGGATTCCGTATTCAAAGATGAAGAAGAAGAAGATTGAGACCCCAATTATAAGTCGAAGGATGCATGCCCATTGATTAGGCAGGAGTGTGGTGTCGAACAAACACAACTTGGAGGGTTGTTGTATAATGCTATAGTCAAACCGCCATGCTTGATAGGCTAGTGATGCCGTCGATTTTTAGATACCCAAATCATATAGCCAACGTCACTATCTATTTTCAGATACCCAAATCTGGACAGTGAGAGCTAGGGGCATCGTCAAAAGGATAAGAAGGAGAGGTTTGTAAAGGCTGGAGTGAGGGAAGTAGTGAGATTTGAAGTAGGGGGAAGGAGATGACGGGGAGAGGGAGAGAGGGAAGAGGAAGAGAGAGCCAAGGAAGGAGAGAGAGGGAGAAATAGGGTGAAGTTTTAATTTGAGGGTCATTTTGGTCATTTGTCACAAACATAAAAAACCCATATTTCTCTTCAATCCCCTCTTTGTTTTTTGTAAGTGTTAATAGACTTTTTTGAATTTTGAAAGTTTACATGGTATTTATGTGTCTTTTTCCTTAGTTGAATTTACATTGCAAACTAGATTCTCCTATATTTAGGATTAGATAAATATTTTGTTTTTTTAATTATTGTTGCCCATTTAAAAGTTAGTTGACAGTTTGACATATGCACTTTGACTAGATTACATGAGCCAGCTTAACAGATAATTAATTGATTAATTATATATAACATTTTATTCATAATTAATTTGTCTCTTAAAAAATTATGTGGTTGGGCTGATCTTTGTTTCATGCTTGTAAGGGAAAATCATCCACGATGGCTTCTGTAAAAACATATTTGCACTTAAGTACCCTTAATACATATTTGCACAAGTCAGATAATACTTTAGCCCTTAATTGAACAAACAAATGGTTTAGACGAAAATATCTACGGAGCAAATAAAACAATAATAGCTATAATAACAAACAATGCATTCATAAATTACAAAAAATTATTATAAATTATGGCTTAGGCATATTTAGCACCTTAAAGTATTTTTTTAGGTATATATAGCATTCTAAACTATAAGCACTATACCTGCTAAAATATAATATTTTAATAATAAATTAAACGTGATATATTTGGGTTTTAGAAGATTTGTTTGTAAGTTTTCATAATTTACAAATGTGATTACATTGTACTCTTTCTGATATTTAATATAAAATATATTTATTTAATTTGATTAAATTTGAAAAGTTAGTTGAGTTTGTTAGTATGACATGTATTTTCTAAAATACCCTAGTTATCTTCCTTAATTTCCTTTCTCCCCTTCTCTTTGATTATTGTTGAAAGAACATAAATATGAGTAACTTAGGAAGAGATTGACAAATATAAAAATTATGTTTTATATTTAGGACAAATATCAACTTCTTAAATATATATTATATAAAGATGGGAGGGAGTATATAATAAATTTGAGTTCTAAATGATTTTTTTTTTTTGGACGATAGTTCTAAATGATTTACTGGTAAGTTTCCTTCCATATTTTATTAGTGAATAGCACATAATTTGTAGCTAAACTCCAACTTTTTCAATGAAACTATTTTAAACCTCCCTAATCTATAAATAAATTGCACATGATTTATTACTAAATTTTTATAATTACAATTGCAATTACATCATATGTGAAATTTAAGTTGTTGAAGATTTTACTATTAAAATTTTGTGATTTACAAGTTCATTGTCGATAATTTATCCTGAAATTTTGTAATTCGCAAATGTATTATCGACAATTTGGAGTCATGTACCATTTTGTTTTTTTAGAGGTATTTTCTTTTCTTTTTTTTAAAAAAGAACTAAGGAGCAAGGATCAAGGTCATTCAAAATGATTTCCTTATTTCGGGTCTAAAGTGTAAATATGTTTCCACTAATGGCCTTTAGGTAGATTTTCCCATTTTGTAACCACTAACTACTTGCACATTAAGTTTTTGGCTGGAGTTGGATCATATCCATAAATGTGTGCACCAAAGTGGACGCCACTCTATATGTGAGAACTCTTTCTCTCGTACTTATCACTTTCTTACTAACTTCAAGGTTGTCACGTTGTAATAAGATCATCCAGTATCCCACGCCTCAATCCTTGCTGCCCAAGCCAAGTATGAATCTTCTTCTTGTTTTCTGTATGCCATGGCTTGGATGGAATTTTCCATTTAACTCGTAGGTTAAAGTTACATGCCGTTATTATCTACTTTATTGGCCTGTCCGAGATTTCTTTTATAATACACATTACGTTGGTTACTTTTAGATCAGAATCTTCTGCGTGTTGCTTTCTGAATTGAAATGTAATGCATTTTTCTGCGTAATTTCCGGTCCGGAGCTGAAGAAGCTGGTGCTTCTTGAGCTCAATCGTGTGCTTGCTTCTTTCTTTTGGGCAAAATCGTTGCTTTGCGCATTGAAACACTTTTAAAAGAGAGATAATTCTAGAGAGCGAGAGAAGGTGCATTCCTTCCCGCGTTTTCCCCCTTTTCATTCCCAAAACCCTCGTTTTGTTTTCTGAAGCGTGCAAGCGACTCTCAATTCTAAACCCCGCCACATTTCTTGGCCCTTATCAGCTCTGTATATACTAACCTCGAAGATTCTGTGTTAGTTAATCTTGCACCTCAAGCTCTTCGTCTCGCTTTATATTACTTTCCCTATTTCAGAAACCGAAATCATATCGATCAGCTTCAACGATTTTCTTTGTCATCATCGCGGAGTATAATATCTATCCTCTTCGTTAATTACTCTCAAGAGTTTCGCGCTTTCAAGGTATCTCTCCCTGGATCTAATTGGTTCAGTTGGTTCATTTCATTATCGAAATTTCTTGTGCCCGTGTTTGATGATTTGATTGTCGTAATAGCATTAATTGGTATGTTTAAATTGGGTGTTCTTATCCTCGTGCTTGCTGGTTTAAGACGCTATTCGTCGGAATTATTATTCTCGAGAGTTGTACTTCGAATTTGGGTTTTTGCTTTCCTAATCGGACGAGAGAAAATTTGGTGAAATTCACGGTCTTTATCTGGTAAAGGGGTTTTGAAATCTGAATTGATTCTGATTCTTCTCTTTCCTTAATTAGATTTGAATTTATCGAAGCAATGGGAAGCTATATCAGCAAGAAGGTTCCTGAATCGTTGTCTGCTGGTATTGATCCCGGTACTGATATGCAATACGCAACTGAATTGAGCTCTTACGAAGCTGTCTGCAAGCTAGATGCTGATTTGCAGTCATTTGACACTACCCTGCATGCTAGAACAAATCATGTTATAAACACTCTTGCTGTTGGTGTCGAACTCCGATCCCTTTCCTTTGAATCTCTTAAACAGATCACAGAATGCCTTTTGGAGATGAATCAGGAAGTTGTGAAAGTCATATTGAACTGTAAGAAAGATATATGGAAAAGCCAAGAACTCTTTGAGCTTGTTGAGGAGTACTTTGAGAATAGCTTGCAAACTTTGGATTTCTGTGCTGCATTAGAGAAGTGCCTCCAGAGAGCTCGTGACAGCCAGTTGCTTATCCTCGTTGCCCTTCAACAGTTTGAGGAGGAGACCAAGTTGCCTGGGAACTGTTATGAGAGGACATTGCAGGAGCTAAAGACCTTCAAGGCAGCTGGTGATCCTTTCACTGAAGAGTTCTACCAAATCTTTCAGTCTGTTTACAAGCAACAGATACTTATGCTTGAGAAGTTGCATATCCGAAAACAAAAGCTTGATAAGAAACTCAGACATGTAGATACATGGAGAAAGGTCACTGGTACAATATTTGTGGCCACATTTGCTGCTGTTTTGATTTGCTCAGTTGTAGCAGCAGCCATTGCTGCTCCGCCTGTTGCAGCTGCTCTCGCTGCTGCTTCTTCCATCCCAGTCGGGTCAATGGGAAAGTGGGTAGACTCACTGTGGAAGAACTATGAAGATGTGTTGAAAGGTCAGAAGGGATTGATAAGCTCAATGAAAGCTGGTACCTTTGTTGCCATAAAGGATCTGGATAATATCCGGCTTCTGATTGATCGGTTGGAGATCGAGATTAAGTCCTTAATTCAGAATGCAGGGTTTGCCATTGAAGTAGAAGCTGTGAAGGAAGCTATAGAGGAGATCAAGAAGAGGCTGGGAGTGTTTATGAAGAATGTTGAAGACTTGGGAGACCAGGCTGATACTTGCAGCCGCGATATTAGAAAGGCAAGGACTGTGGTTCTGCAAAGAATCATAAAGCATCCTCATAACTGAAGACTACTGATTTATTCTGAAGTCCCGGTTCTACATCAATCAATACAAGCCAAGATGAACTACCTTCTGTTTTTTTCTGAAGTAAAATTCATTAGAAGCATTCTTATCTGTATTTAATTCCTTGATGTTAACATATCTTCGATCTGCAGACACTAGGTTTTCGTGTTCTGAAATAATAGAATCACACGCTGAATTAATTTATCCATTCTGCTAGTTGAGTTGGCTGAAATTTCTCGTTCTTTTCAGCTAACAATGTACTGATGTATAAATATTTATTTAAGGATTTTGATTGTGATTTTTGGTTTTAATTCTTGTTCTCTGGAGACCAAAATCGTTTCTGACTCTTTATACTTACTATCTTGCTTCACTTGTTTAGATTTTAGAGGATAGAGATTTTAATATTAAGCTGCAGGGGAATCTAATTGTTCTCCAAGGTGCATCTTGAGGTTAAATTCTGGCGTATGGAATGATAATGGAAGGTTGTGATATTTGATCCATCATATTTATACATATTCATTTTACTTCGAAATGATTAACCAGCTTTTGGGATAGGGGTGTGAAGGAACTTGTTCCTACCATAGTCTGCTTAGGTCCATGATCATTATCCCAAAGTTTCTTTATTATTTTAGGTTGTTCCATTAATTTTGCTTCAATCAAAACAAGTCTTCTAATTTAAGAGACATAAACACCTGCATTTATCTGGTATCCTTATATCTGCTGATTTGCTAGACAAAGTTGACAATTTTAATTTAAACATATATATCACCAATTTCAATTTACAAGTCAAACATTAATTTGACTTGTAATAAATTTAAGAAATCTAATTGAAATTATGCATTATATATTGTAATTGTAAATATACTTAAAATGATCAAAATATTGTTTTTCAAAAAAACATACCGTTATCTCCATTATTTTATTCAATATTAATTTAATTTTTTAGTTTAAAACATGTAATTATGTTATTTTTGTGTAAATCGTTTTAAAATACATTTCTTATTATTATATTTTTCCCAATATTTTTGTCATGCGTGTGAGCTAATTTTCTTCTATTACCTATAGTTCTATTATTTTCTCAGATAGTAAATTATACACAAACAAGCTTAATCATAGCTGCAAGAGAATATATAATTAATAATATAAACAAAATTTAATAAATGCTTGCGAAATTTTAATAATAAAAAATGGATAAATATTTTTGAATGATAAGACTCGGTTACAATTTATAAACTGTAAAGATATATAAAAAATAGAATGTAAGAATAAAAATTAAATATACCATTTTCCATACAATTTTAATCATATATTGTGTATAAAATCAATAATAGTATTAGTAGATAACAAATATTTAAAAGCTATAATTTTTTTATGTACAACATAATAATAAACTTGTAAATTCTATTTAATGTTACACAATTGCGCCATTATGTGTATTATATATTCAAACGATTTGTGCTGCAGACACACATGAAAATTTCTGATGTGCCTTGTCTCATTTTTATTGTTCCTACCAATAATCCCCACACGAACAAGATCCTTCTTTGAAGTGATGAAAACGATTGCGATCCCTTACTGCTATCACCCTCCCATAAATCTTGGACAACAACTTAGTCACAGTGTGACAATCATTACAGATTCGAAGGTTCTTCACTATTCGAAGTGGAACGCCTGGAGCTGTGCTTATAAGACCAAATGCAATGGCCAACTTCTCACTGTGATAACTTAATGCCGTTTCTTTCTCTTCCCGATCTATAATATTCTGCAGCACAGAAGATGTATCTGGTGTGTAACCAGCTTCTTCTAGCTTTTCTCTCATCTCACCAACCATTTCATAAATTTTCTCAGCTTCTGGGTGTGACTTGTCTCCCATTACAAAGTCATGAAATGAGCCATTCACTTCAATGGATGTGATACCAGGTTCTTTCCTAATTCCCACATCCTTCATAGCTCTCCTTATACCAGCAACATCATCCCATCTTTTTTCTGCTGCGTATATGTTTGACATCAGAACATTATAACCACACTTCTCAGGTTCTAATGACAGAAACTGTTTTGCAGCCCATTCTGCAATTGTGAGATTTTTGTGGACTTTACATGCAGCAAGTAGAGATCCTAACACGACCATGTTTGGCCTCATGGGCATGCTGCTAATTAGTTCCTTAGCTTCATCAAGTAATCCGGCTCGACCAAGAAGGTCTGCCATACAGCCATAGTGCTGGACCTTCGGAACTAAATTGTATTCATGGACCATTTTCTGAAAGAGTTTCTTCCCTTCCATCACTAGTCCAGCATGGCTACAAGCATGAAGAACTCCAATAAATGTGGTTTCATCAGGGATGACTCCTAGTCTTTCCATTTCTGTCAAGAGTTCTAATGCTTCCTTTCCATGACCATGCATCGCAAAACCTGATATCATGGTGTTCCACATCAGCATGTCTCTGTCAGTAGCCTTAGTAAACAGCTGATAAGCTGCATTTATATCCCCACATTTAGCGTACATGTCCACCAAAGAAGTTTCTAGAATCATATCGACTTTAATTTCTTGCTTGTCTATGTAAGCATGAACCCACTTGCCCATTTCAAGGGCTCCAGCTTTTGCACATAGCAGTAGGAGATTAGACATGGTCACTTCATTTGGTCTTATTCCACAACTAGTCATATGGACAAAGGTGTCAAACGCTTGGTCTATACAATTGGTTTGCGCATAAACTGAAATCAAAGCACTCCACATTGTTAAATCTTTGTCAGTAATGCTATCAAAAACAGATCTCGCGCTTCTGGAATCGCCACATTTTCCGTACATATCAATCAGGCCAGTAGCCAGAACCAAGGAAATGTTAAATCCGTTTCTTAAAGTGAATGCATGCAACAACTTGCCAAGTCCTAGAGAACCTATGAATCCGCATTCTTTGTAAAAACTGAGCATTGTAATCTCATTTGGAAACATACCCTCTTTGAGCATATTGGCAAAAAGTCTGACCCCTTCATTTAAATCATTGCAGTGAATGCATCCTGCAATTATAGTAGTCCACGAAACTATGCCAGCCTCAGACAACCCATCAAAAAGCATTTTCGCATAAGCTATAGTATTACATTTAGCATACATATCTATTAAAGCAGTTGTTAGAGGAACTCTAGATTTCTCATAGTTCTGATTCCTCACCACATAAGCATGCATGGCTTTACCCAATTTTGAATCTGCACATTTTGCAAAGACATCAGTCATGTTTATCATGGCAGCCTCACTAGGCTTAATTCCCTGAGCGTGCATTTCTCTAAGAAGACTCAATGCTTCATCACACAGCCCACTTTGACTGTAACTCCTAATCATATTACTCCAAGAAACAACATCTCTGTTCACCGTTTTATCAAACAACTGGCGTGCAAGTTTCAGGCTTCCACACTCGCTGTACATCTGGATTAAGGCATTACAAACAAAAGTATCCATATGCAATCCATTTTTCACCATAAAACAGTGCATCTCTTTCCCTAGTAAGATCGAAGAAATAAGGCAGCAAGCTTTGAGTACAGATGGTATGAGGAAATTGTCCACTTCGGAGTCATTTCTACGCATATGGGTATAGATTTTCACAACTTCTATGGGGAAACCGTTCCTGATATAAGAGGTTATTAGGAAACTGTAAAGCGATAAGCGACTAAAGTGACTACGAAGTGCAGTAAAAGGGATTTGATCACTGAAATTGAAACAGGCTTTGATCAAGCGGGCATGGATCTGATGGGTTTCTTCCAGATTGGGATGCAGTTCATGGTGGGAGGGAGAAATGTTTGATGGGAGTTGAATGGAATTCAAATTGGGAGTGTGAGAAAGCTTTGGAAATTTCTGAATTGGCGAAGGGAGGCGAGAAGCAGAAAGGTGAGAATCTCTTATGAACATCGCAAGGCTGAAAACTGAAATGGAGATTGAACCACACTTCAAATTACACTAACATATCGATACTACTACATGTTTGCTGCTGGATTGGACGAAGGAGAAGATAAGGCTGATAATGAAGTCTTAGCAAAAGGGAGATTGATTTTAAAAAGGAAAAAGGTCCCACCGAGATTTGAACTCGGGTTACTGGATTCAGAGTCCAATGTCCTAACCGCTAGACCATGGGACCCCGATTTATTATTTAGTCAACTACATATTAGTTATTTAATATAAATTGTTCTTTCGGTCAAATCACCCCTTGAATTTCCAAACAGAAATTTACCTAATATGTTTGCATAAATAGCTTCATATAAAAACAAATTATAAAATGTTTAGATGTATTCAATTTATATATCATTTTTATTTGAAAATTTGATTTTGAAATTAAAAGATGTAATCTAATTTCCCCCTTTTTTTTTATTGAAATACATTTCTATCCTAAATACATATTCAGCTTAAATTTCATATCAATTTTTTAGTGCTATTATTATGAAATGAAAAACGTAAGATGAATATCTGCATATTTAGATATAATAGATATTCTTATATTTTGATTTTTGATTCGAGAGTAATTTTAATAAAACTAGTTTAGAATCCGTGCAATGCGCATGTGCAAAGGAAAAAAAATTATTGTAATCTTTAAAAAGAGACCAAAATCTCATGGAAAAAAAATACAGAAAAAAGACATGATCCTGTATTATATTTTGAAAAGAGACCAATAAACCTGTCATGGCATCTCTCATTTATTATATTTTGTTCTAGACCAAAATATTCCAATGTTGTGTTATTATGATACATATACTACGTGACTAACATATTCCTGAATCCAAAAAATGCATGATAAAAAGATTAAGGAAAATCACTATGATATCTTAAAAAAATGAATGTAATAACCAAAAAATCTCTTACCATATTATGACAAGTTCCGTAATAGGTTAGTACTACTCACTTGTTGTAAGGCATAATGCACTCCATCTTTATAGTTTAGTTGATATTACTCCCTCCCTTCATTATTACAAGGGATATATATATATATATATATATATATATATATATATTGTATGTCTTAATATAAGGCATTCTGCGGAATGTTAAAAGTAATCAATTTTTTTTACCTACACTGCCATTAAGAAAATATTAAAACACTCTTGTTTCCCATGCATTATTGGAAATCTCTCTGAGATGATTTATGGGTAAACTCGGAAAGAAAAAAAAATAGGGCATTAACTAACGGGAACAATTTTTCTATATCCATATGAGGTATTTTATTCGATCCTTAATATAAGATCGAGTTGATTCTTTTTAGAGAAATTATTTAATCATAATATATATTATGTATCATTAGATTATATACTTGTTTATAAGTAAGTCAGACAAATTTGTTTTAAGAAAAAAGATAAATATAAATATTTTAAAATAATTTATTTAATTTCCTTAATTTTTTCAAAAAAAAGTTAACCGGCTAGTAATTAAAAATGCCTTATGATGATAAATAGAGGAAGTAATATTTATTCATCTTTCTTTTAAATTCACTTTTATAGTATAGAAGAGAGTGTAAAATAAAATAGAGATCAAATAAATTCGTGAAACAACCTCAAGCACACACACATCTGTATGCAGTATTTTGCCTCAGAGTAAAACTTTCCTTAATTGTATGTAGGTATTCAGCTGTGTTGAAGAGAGACTAAACTATTCAGTGAGAGCGATGAGATTCAAATTTTTTAAGGTTCCTTCACAACGGAGCTATTCCAAAAAACCTTATAAGCTTAAACTTTGTAATAGACATGGAGATCTCAAGCGAGAGCTCATAGTCATCAACCCTATGGTAGCAATAATCAGGTACACATGTAGCGTAACTGAAGGCTCGTAGGTTCTCTATGATAACCCTAAAAGTCTTGTAATAACAACAACGGTGAATGACTAAATACTCCAAGCATGAGCTTCGTATCGTGAGGCCTCGTTGTTTTGTCTTCATGACATCCTTCTTCTTCACGAAGAAATTAATGAGGGATAAATGTTTCAAGGATAGGAAACTCTGAGAAAGTCACTCGTCAATCGGATCATTTTGAACAATACATTTCATACAAAAGGTCTCAAGAGAAGCAAGTTTCAACTTAGGAAGCTTCACTGAGAAGCAACAAACATATCTATAGTTTCAGAACTTTCAAGAACTCAAGTCTGGGGAGGATTTTGAAAACACAAGGTAGTTGGTATTCAACAGAGAGTTCATCCACAAGGAAAGCCTGATGCAAATTACGGATCCAATGCGTGTGAAGCTTACGGTGTCTGGATCTCTTGCACAATGATGAGAGAGAAAATTTGTTAATTTTCAAAGCACGAGGATGATGTTGGAGAAGAGATACTACAAAAAATTTGTCTACATATAACGATCTATACTTAACGGTGTGAATGAACCATTGAATATGCATAGGCGGGGTTTCAGGAATCACATATATAACGGATTTTTAAAAACTGTTAAGTATATGAGAACATATTCAACGGTTTTATAGTCCAACCGTTATATATTAATTTGTTTTTTTTTTGGAAAAATGATATCTTTTATTTTGATGGTTTTCCAAAAAAAAAAACATAATATATAATATATTTAAGGGTTTTATAATAACAACCGTTAAGTATACTTTTTAAAAAACACCTTTGAAACCCATTTTAATTCGACATTTGAAGCTAACAAAGTTATAGAGAGCTTACTTCTACACCTCTGATGACTGCATTCCCATCCACCACCATTTTGCTCTCCTGCCTCGCTCCCTTGGTTGTTTTGCTCCCTTTTCGTCCTCCGTGGCTCTCTTTGGTCGTTCACCGTTTATGGTTTGGTGGGTTCTGGAATTTTTTTTTGTGTTCGTGGGTGCTTCTACAAGTGGCATTTGGGTTGGTTTCTTCTTCTAGGGTTTGTGGGTTCGGTGTTTAAGCTCTTCTCTTCTTGCTAAATGTGAGTTTAGTTGAGTTTCTCTACTATAGTGGTTTGTCAACTCGTTTTTGGATATTGATCTGGGTAAAGAGTATGTAAAGATTATTTTTTAAGTAATTTTGTATCTATATAGGGTTTTGCCATTGATTTTAACTATTTCTTATTACTAGAGTTGTTATTTGTTAGCATTGATTTGGGTAAAGAGTATGTAAAGATTGTTTTTTGAGTGATTTTAAGTGTTTTTTGTTACTAAAGTTGTTATTTGTTAGTATTGATTTGAGTAAACAATATGTAAAGATTGTTTTTTGTATATGTTCTAGACAGAGATTGTAAATAAAAAATGGATGGCTGCCAATCATCTATCAAAGGAGTACTGGGATGAGGTGGGGGATTTCATAAGGTTTGTGATATGTAATAATTGACGATCACAGTTTCATTATTGTCCTTGCGTCAAGCGTGATGTTGTGAAGCGTGTTGATCCAAAAACTTATCAGTCGCACTTAATGATGTATGGAATTGATCAAACTTATACCTATTGGACAAAATATGAGGAGAAGGATGTGGAAGTAGTTCTAGTCGACTGAATTTGGAAAGTGTGAATCACCTAACTTCGACACAAGTATATTTAAGGCCAATCGTCTTCAAGATAAGGCCGATGCAATTGAAGCAAAATTTAGTGAACGCCCAGAAAAGTTTGAGAGGACGAAGAGTAATACAAAAAGGCCTTTGTATTAGAATTATATTGAGTTCACATTATTATCTATAGTGTTGAAACTGTATAACTAGAAAACAAAATATGGGTTGAGTGACTCAAGCTTCACATAATTTCTTACGCTTTTGAGAAGAATGTTATCACTGGGAAAAAATATGGTAACCAAGATTTATGATGCAAAACAAGTTATGCGTATCACTAGCTTGAGTTATGAAAAGATACATATTTTCCCCAACAATTGTATTTTGTTCAGAAAAAAATATGAATCATTAACTGAGTTTCCTCTATGTTCTGCCTTACACTACCAAGAGAATAGAAAAAGTCTAAAGAAGATGTTATGGTATTTTCCAATTATACCTAAATTTATATGCTTGTATAGCAATGCAATTAATGCAAAAAATTTAAGGTGGCATGCGGGTGAAAGGATTCAATACGGCATGCTTTGGCATTTTCCAGACTCTACGGAATTGAGTAAGTTTGACTTATAATATCTTGAATTTGCTGAAGCAATAAGAAACCTCCGCCTAACATAGCTATTGATGGGATGAACCCATTTGGGATGTAGAGCAGTAGCCACAGTATATGGCTGGTTATGTTGTTTATATTAATATCCCCCCATGTCTCTCGATGAAATGGAAGTACATGAAGTTGTCAATTTTAATCTCAAGGCCAAGGCAACCAGGGAATGACATAAATGTATACCTTGAAGTTGTGGGACAAAGGAGAGGCTGTATATGATGCTCACTAGAAAGAAATATTCAATATGAAGGTCATATTGTTTGGCACAATCAATGACTTTCCTGCGTATGATAATTTGTCATGGTACAACATTAAAGGCTAACTTAAATGCATGATTTGTGAAGAGGGTACACAGTCGATCAGGTTGAAGCATGGTATGAAAAATTCCTATATGGGACATCACAGATGGTTCCAAAAGGGTCATCCGTATCGCTGTATGAGAAAATACTTCAATCGGGAATCGAATGAAAGGATAACATCTAAACCTTTGACTGGTGAGGAGGCTTTTAAAAAAACGCAAATAGAATGTAAATTTTAAAAGCCATTTAAGAAATATGTTGGGACAACCCGGTTGAAGAAAAGTTCTATTTTCTTCGATTTGCTATATTTGAGTTTCCTTAATGTTAAACATTTTCTTGATGTCATGCAAATTGAGAAAAATGTGTGTGAGAGTCCTTTTGGTATAAATGCAAGACTAGATATGGTTGAGAAAGGAATAAAGGAGGTATTGGCACCAGAGGAGAGGGGATCTCGTACATTCCTTAGCCTAACAACTTTCACACTATCTAAACAAGAAAAAAATAAGTTTTTGTGAGTTTCTTGCTTCTGTGAAAGTGCCAGAGGGTTACTCGTTAGATATTAGCAACTTTGTGTCAACGAAGGCCTTGAAGTTGAAGGGTATGAAATCATACGATTGCCATATG
This sequence comes from Inga oerstediana, assembly GCA_963210345.1. NCBI lineage: Eukaryota > Viridiplantae > Streptophyta > Magnoliopsida > Fabales > Fabaceae > Inga > Inga oerstediana. The sequence goes on from OY723399.1 coordinate 28,684,163, forward strand.
TTGATAGAAAATTTTATTCCGGTAGCAATACGAGGTATTTTACTTGATAAGGTGATAGCTATAATCACAAAGCTTTATTTCTTCTTCAAGGCATTGTGCAGTAGGGTGATTGACCCCAAAATATTACTAAGGCTACAAACCCGAATCATGACTATTTTGTGTGAGCTAGAGATATTTTCCCCCCAGCGTTCTTTGAGATAATGGTGAACCTAACTATTTACTTGGTTAGAGAGGTACAATTGTGTGGGTTAGTCTATATGAGATGGATGTATCTAGTCAAGCGTAAGATGATAGAGCTGAAAGGGTGTGTGAAAAACCAGAGCTGACCATTTGTGAAGAGAAGGCTGAATTATATACCGGTTACTTGAAAGATACATGTGATATTGGCCTTCCGGTGTCTCTGCATGAAGGAAGGACTTATGGACAAGGGTTTATGGGAAAGAAAGTTATCGCTATCTTAAACTAACACTGGCAGCAAGCACACCTATATAAACTTCACAACTTCAAAGAGATTGATGAGTATGTGGGTCTTCATATTGATGAGCTTAAGAGGGAAAACTCCAACAAAGTATAGAGTTGGTATGCTAAGGAACATAATAAACAATTCACAGTATGGTTGAAACAGTACGTGGATGATAAGTACAATGTTTATCATAATTCAATTATGAGGAAAGTAATGTTTTTGACACGTGGTCCAAACAGACATGCGCTTTCTTTCTCAAGCTACGTCATCAATGGATATACATTCAGCAGGATGTCCCAAGCAAAATACAAAATAGTAGGGTAATTGTTATTGCTAACACCATGCATGTATCAAGTGCAAAAAATAAGAATCACATCTATGGCAATATGTCATACTTTGACATGGTTGAGCACATTGCGAGTTAGATTACGTAGGATTTCGTGTTCCGGTTTTCGGGTGCAAGTAGGTTGACAATAATAATGTTTTGAAAGTGGATGACTTAGGATTGATACAATTGAATTGGAATAAGTAGGAGTATAAAGAAGAGTCTTTCATTGTGGCTTCTCAAGCTAAACAAGTGTTCTATGTTTCTGATTCTGCTAATAAAGAAAGATATATTATTTTGTTATCAAACAAAATAAATGAGGATGCAGGAGGTGAATTCAATGAGGATGATCCTTTCCAAGGGTCGTCACTTAAAACACAATTCAATGAAGACAATGCTTTGTACGTTAGATATGATCACAATGAAGAAATTTGGATATCAAAGAAGGGGGAAGTTGCTTCGCAATTTAAAAAAATTGTAACTAAAAAGAGCATTAAATTTATAAAGATTAGGAAAAGAAAAAGGGGCACTTAATCATATGTATATTCCCTTACCTTAGCTTTGATGCATTAAATATAGATTGTTATATTTAATAGTCATTGTCTTACAACTGTTAAATATAGTTCCCTATACATAACGGTTGTATTTGAAAAACCGTAAACTATAGTACCCAATATTTAACGTTTAAAAATTTTTATATATAAATATTTGAAATTCGAATATTTAAAGGGTAATAACCAATCTTTTAGGAGTTTAAATTTTCCTCCTCAACACTCTCAACCAGGCTTATAAGAAAGGGCATAGGAACCTGAATGCTAAATGCTTACAAAGTTGTGATGCGTCTCTACTACCAGTTACCAAGATCTAAGCCGTTGGTTCAACAAATAAGAAATATTAGATTAAATTATTAAAATAAAAATCAGAAGGTCTTAAAAAAGGAATGCATTTATCTCACATTTTTTAGTGATTGCATTCCTTTCGCTTAAAAAAAAAAGATGGGATAGAGCTAAATGAAAAAACTAATGGCTCAAATCTTATCTTTACTTAATCAAATAGTGGTAGTAGAGATTCAGATCCGAGGGCATACAGTTGTGGTGGCTAAAAATGAGGGTATGTAAAACCAGACCTGCCGGCCGGTTTGGCCTACGAACTGGCCAACCGGTCCGGTAGGTTGAACTGTATGGATCGGTTCAACCTTTTTTTTAATTAAAAAAATAAATTAAATCATTTTTTATTAATTTTATTCAGAATTTTATATAAATAATCCTGAAATCTTTATTTCCTCACTGGTCTAGACTCTAGCCCCGGGTTAGTTGCAATATGATCCACTGACCCTTGACCTAGTGATAAATCCTAGATTTTATATTTTTTATCCCACCTTATTCATTTATTTTGGGGACTATATTAAACTAATTTGGATTTATTAGATAATATATAGATAGTTAGCCAATTTAGGGAAATAATATAAATCTGAATTGATTATGATATTATTGGGCTTAAATTGATAATATTATCATTGTTATCTTGTAATTGGATAATTTTTTCAAATACATGATAAATCACGAATTTATTTGATTCTTGCAGGGCAAAGAAAAGCATATTAGAAGATCCTAAGGTGCATAATTTTTCTTGGAAACTAAAATAAAATCTAATAATTGAATTTTATTGAGATTCTTGAATTTTAATGGGCTTAAGATTGGATACCAAAAACTCTTTCTATCTTGCATCTTCAATTAACCTAGCTGCCAACATAAGGAAGGAGGCGCTCACAGACATACGCAGGCGGAGACACACATACGGACGAAAAGGGTGGTTGAGATGGACGCTCTCGTTGAAAGTTGATGCTCCTCTCTCTCGCTCACACTATCGCCTTCAATTCCCTCTTCGGTATATTCATCCCAGCTGCCACACACAGTTATTTCACCATTATTCACCCATCCCCTTGACACCAATTACCCACGGACCCCACCAACTTCACTCATTCCCTACTTTCTCTTCCATGCGCCACGTACAAGCTGACTCCACCACCCATAATTAAATCACCACCATATTCTACACCAATCTCATCATTCATCAAATATGTGTATGGGTTGCGTAAAGGAGTCCGAAGAGGAGAAATTCATGGAGGCTTGAGCTAGTTGGGAGGTAATTTGGGAGGAGCATATAGGAAGTTAGAGCTTAGAAATAGAAACTTGCACTTGAAAACTATAAGAAAGTGTCTTTCCTTTTATTTTTTTTGATTCAAGACTTAAGATTATTTAGTTTTAAATGATTTTGAGTTGTAATAATTGAGAACAATCTAGTTTTAGATTGTAGATATATCATTGATTTGAATTAAATTGATATCTTGGATTTGATTTGTTCTTAAATGATTGTTGGGATTTTTGTTTGCAAACCCTTTGATTGTCAATTAGATTATTAACTGATATTTCATTATTAATTTAATAGTCAATTTGGGTTTAATCTCTTGATTGTTTAATTAGGGTGATTGATTGTCGAATTGTTTAATTAGGCAATTGTGTACATAATTTTCAAAACTATCTTAAACAATTGTGATTGATTTTTAGTGAATTTAAGTAACCACCACTTTTTCTATTATGAGTTTTCTAGTGGATTAGGTGTTATTGAGCTTGAGGGTTTCCCATGTTTCAATTAGGTGATTAAATTTATTAATTCCAATATTTCATCAACCACTTTGGTCTAATAAATTGAATGGCTAAGAAAGCTAAATCCATGTGAATCCTGAGTTGTCCCCTTCATCATCATAACTGAATTAAATCTTTGTTTGTTTGTCTTTCTTTTCATTAGTCTTTTGCTTAGGATTTTAATTCCTCTTTCATAAAACTCCCAAAAATTGCATTTGCATTATTTAGGTTAGTTTCATTCTCATAGAGGTTTTAGAGTCATTTGTATTCTGCATTTAGATAATAGAGCCTTGCATTTAGTTTAGGTCCATCCCATTACATTTTTAATCACCTAAAATCAATTCTAGAGAAAGCCCATATATTTCTCCTTTGGAGAATGACTTAGGTTGCCACTATATTACATTAATAGGTTGTCCTAGTTATTAATTAATTGCTTTAGCGACAAAAGCACGCATCAATTTTGGCGCCATTGCCGGGGAGCAATGGTTAGTCTCTAGATTTGAGTCTTTAGGTGATTTCTTAGGTAGTTGTTTATTGCATGACTTGATCTTTTTTTTTTAAAAAAAAAATTGAACTTGATCCTATTATGGCTTGGAATGCTTCACCTTATGGAAATTTTTCTTACACTTCTATGCCTTATCATTATGACTATGATATTGAGCAGATATATGATCCATATTCAAGTGCATATAATCCTGGATGGCATGATCACTTAAGTCTTGGATATGTCAATCAAACTGTACCAATTTATGATGAGGACTTAAGATTATCAAACAAGATGGATGTTATGATGAAACTCCTTTTAGAAGGGGAAGTACAGCGTGGACAACAGATTCAAGCTCTACATACTCAAATTGAGGATTTGTCAAATGCAATTAGCAATTTGCAAAATGAAGAATTAGAAGTTCAAAGTGAATTTTCATGTGGTAATACACTTTCACATTCTAATGATTTATGCCCTTTTTCTTCTACCACTTCCAATGATAGGATAATTGGTACATTAGTTGAATATACATGCACTGACGTTGATTCTGAATTGACCAGTTCCATTGATTTAAATAATGTTGAACCTTGTGATTCATACATTGATGCTTATTCCCATGCCTCTAGTCCTATAAATTCTATTGATTCTGATGGTGAGGTTGATGAAGAGATTATTATTGAATCCCTTGACACTATTGATTTTAAAGATACCTTGCTTAACACTAATTGTGATGATGCTTTGAATATTGAGGGTAATATCTCTATTGATTTTATTGATACTACTCATGATCTTGACATGACTATTGTTAATTAGGATCCTATTAAGGATAAGTGTGGGGGGAGCCTTGATTTGGATGTGCATTTAGATAGTAAGAACATAATGCATCATGATGTTTCACATGTGGAATTTGTCTTCAGTGATGATTTGAACAATCATGGTGAAACCATTTTGAGTGGTCGCTTGATTCATCCCTTAGAGAACTTGACTCTTACTGAGGAGAGTCATATTGATTTTGTGGGATGTTCAAAATATTTGGAACTTCCAATACTTTCTATTGATAAATTTCTCTTGGGATCTTCCCTTATTCTTGATAAGTCCCTTTTTATTAAGTATATCCCTATGGGACAAGGTACTGCTTGGTGGTATGATTTTGTGCAGGTACATGGATTGCTTCCTCTCATTCAGACACCTTCTATACTTGAGTTGAAGTGTTATTTGAGGATCTTAAAGAGGGGGATATTTGCTAAACATTGAAAGCAAGCAAACACCACTAGTGCTTTCATGTGACTTACAACCAGACAAAGGAGAGAAGTCATATTTGCTACTTCAATTGGGTCTTCAATCTTTTAATAGTCTGGTCGTACTCTTTCCTTACTCTTTTACTTGCATTGCTTGTTCTTGTTTGTTAGATCTATCTTTTACATTGAGGACAATGCAAGATTTAAGTGTAGGAGAGGGATTTTGTTCTTACTCTTGGTTTTTGTTCTTTGTTTTTAAAATGAGAAAAAGAAAAATATTTTGGTTTTTGCTTTGGTTTTTGTTCCTTGTTTTCAAGAAACGAAAGAAAATTTTTTGAAAAAAACAATTTGCAAGTTTTAAGTAACTTTAGTATAATGTATTCCTGATTTAAAAAGTGATTAATCATATTTTGAGTTGGTGAACATAGTGGCAATGAATTTGACTTAGGTGAATTTAGGCTAGTAATCATATAGACCTAGTGAGATTTTGAGCCTAATGCAATTTTTTCAGTGTGTACCCGCTATTTCTTTACTTGATCTAGAACTTGACTTGAATCTTATTTGAGGCCACATTTTATGCATGTGTATTCATAAAAAGGATAATGACATTCATTTCATTTTAGCCAGATAAGCCAAAAACAAAAATCTACGCTTTTCATACATATATCCTTTGTTTAGCCCCTTTGAGCCTATATTTTATTTTTTTTCTCACCCCATAACACAAAAAAATCCTACCCTTTTGAATGTCTTAGGAGTTGAAGAGCATAGCATTATATTTATTTTGGATGAAAGAATATGTATAGAATTAGGAATTGGGTCATTGTGAGAAGTATGGTAGGTTATCTTGAAAAAAGAAAAAAAACAAAAAAAATGCAATGAGATCCGTTCCGCTGGTTTGAGCTGTGCCTAGTAACCGGGGGTCTTCATTACCAATGTTGATCTTCGCGTCAAACGGCCAGTAAGAGCTATGAGCGTGCTAGTAGCATCTTGATGCTATTGAGTTATAAATGTTTGAGTAACCGAGCCTTTGGATCACTAATACACAAGTTTGCATCAAAATACACTACAAAAAAATGGTATTTTATAGCGGTGATATTGTAGCGGTTAAAGCCTCAACCGCTACAAATTTATAGCGGCAAGCTACGCGCCAAGTGGCGCGATAGATTGGTAATGTTTTTTTATAGCGGTTAAGTATAAATAACCACTACAAATATGACGCATAATTACAACCAAAAGTTGTAGCGGTACTTTTGTAGTGGTTACTAAATTATAACCGCTACAAAGTTGGCGCCATTTGGCGGGAACAAAACGCGCCAACAGTGTAGCGTTTATTTGTAGTGGTTTAATCAATTAAACGGCTACAAAATGCGAAAGTTCGCGTATTTGTAGCGGTTATAGATTTATAACCGCTACAGAATTTGAGAGGTCTCTAAATTTGTAGCGGTTTTGTACCATAACCGCTACAGAACTTCAAACATTTTTGTAATTTGTAGCGGTTATTCTAGAACCGCTACAAATTTTAGCCGCCCTAAATTATTTGTAGCGGTTATTTTAGGAACCGCTACAAAGGCCGCCCCTATTTAAGGCCACCTCCCCCTCTCACTCTTCCGTTTGGCCATTTTGTTTCCTGAGATTCCTTTGAGTGTTTTCTTTAGATTTGAGCGTTCAGGCGTCTGTGGAAGAGTTTTTGCTGCAGTATTTCTCATTATTTGCACTTGAGGAACGGAGGCAATACGTATTTTATATGTATTTTTATTTTTATTATATTTTTGCATTATAATGTGACTAAAATGTTTTTTTTTTTTGAAATTTTGTAGTTGATATGGCTTCTAGATAGGATAAGGGGAGGGAGCCCGAGGTCCCCAAACCGATTTTGCGGTGGAAGAAGATAAGTATTTTATTTACTCTTCCATATTGGAGATCTAATTTACTTCGCCACAGTCTTGATATTATGCACATTGAAAAGAATGTTTGCGATAATGTGCTATATACGTTACTTAATGAACCCGACAAGACAAAAAATCACCTTCAAGCAAAGAAAGATTTACGGGCCATGGGAGTTCGTAAAGACACTTAGCCAGATGAGCATGACAAATTTCAGTTGGCAAAGTTTACCCTCACAAAACCGAATAAGGAAGTCTTCCTCGCGATGTTGAAGAAATTAAAAGTTCCTGATGGGTATTCAAGCAACATTTCTTGATGTTTTGACTTGCAGACTCGAAAGGTTGCTAGCCTGAAGAGTCATGACTCGCATGTTCTTATGCAACAGTTACTGCCTCTGGATATAAAGAATGCACTTCCTCCCGATGTTTCCATTGTTTTGGTGGAACTTTGTTCTTTCTTTCGAAAGTTGTGTTCTAAGGTTTTGAACGTTGAGGAGCTCGATCAGCTGCAGTCCAAAATCATTCTTACGCTTTGTCACTTGGAGATGATTTTTCCTCCGTCCTTTTTACTGTGATGGTTCACCTCACAGTCCACCTCATTCATGAAACAAAGATCGCTGGCCCAATACAATATCGATGGATGTATCCGATTGAGAGGTACTCATTTTAAATGTGTCTTTCATTGTTAGTTCTTATGTTTGTTAGTCGTCCTTTTCAGCATTTAGTATCAATTTTCTCTTCTTTACTTCGTAGGTTCCTTGGGAAATTAAAATCTTACGTAAGGAATAAGGCCTGACTAGAAGGTTTTATAGCTGAAGGCTATATAAGAGATGAGGTGCTGTATTTTTGTTCAAGGTACTTTGATGACCTTGAGACGGCTTTCAACCCCCCACCTCGTGTTGACGATTGTCCTGAACTTGCGCCAACATCAGAAGAATTTATCCTTCGTGTTGGTAAACCAGTTGAAGGAACTGAGAACTTCAAACTAACGGCAACTAAGAAGTTGCAAGCACATAGACATGTCTTGATTAATTGCACTCTAATTGAACCTTTCATATAGTAAGAATTATACACTCACATGTTATTCTATATCTTTCGTAACTTTTTTCACTTTTATTTCACTATCACCTTTCCATTATTAATTACAGAGAATTCAGAAGTCATGTTAAGCGTCAACTCAGGATCCGTACACAAACATCCTCGGAAGTTGACAAAAGGTCCACAGAGAATTCCCGACCTGGTTTGTGCGCAAAATACTAAATGACCACAACCCACACTCACCAGATTTCAGAGCTCTCGCAATCGGCCCTCTTGATCATGCAAAAAGATTTACAGCATACAATGTCAATGGTTTTAAGTTTTGCACGGTTTCAAGGGATCAAGGATTGCAAACTCAAAATTCGGGTGGTTATAGCACATTTAGGACAAGGAGTTATGTGAGCAGCAGTGATGCCAACATGTAGTTCGGAGGCGTCCCTTACTATGGAAAGCTTCTTGATGTAGTCGAACTTAATTATCAAGGCCGTTTCACCGTGATGATGTTCAAGTGTTTGTGGACAAATACCACTACTTCTCGGGGACTGACAATTGACGACTCAGGGATCACATCAGTCAATTTCTCACGGCTAATTCATACTGGTACTTCTCAAGATGATGAGATGTATATTGTTGCTTCAGAGTCATATCAAGTTTATTATGTTAAGGACGAGAGGCACAGGGATTGGCACATAGTCATTCATTTAAAGCTACAAGACCTTTTACGACATGGGTGAAGGTGATAACATCGCTTATGAGAGTGAGCCATTTCAGCCAACCGATTTTGAAAACTACTTCCCTGAAGGCGATGACAATTCACCTATACTGCGGTGCATTTTTTTAAGTCCACAACACTTAAATTAAATTTTTTAAATTTAATAATACATCACTAACAATAATTTTTCTACATAATTTCTGTAGGGATGGCGAGGATGAGTGATCAAATTCAAATTATGTTTTTGTCTTAAAAAAACTAAAAAAAAATATTTTTAAAAAATAAAATAATATTTGTAGCGGTTTTTGAACCGCTACAAAATGGGGACATTAACCACTACAAATGCTATGCGGATTCCTATAAATACCCCTACCACATCTCATTTCAAACACTTCTCCATTTCTTTTCACCTTATCCTTCTTCCATTTTCTCTCATTTACAAATTTTTTTTGTATGTGTTGAGGAGCTTAACAATACGATCAAATATGGTAACAATTTTTTTAATTTTTTATTTCAATACTTCTTTCCTTCGTATAAAAATTATTCTCACCATTTTCTTTTTTCATATATTTCAGAGCTTTATCTCATTTTCATCTATTTTTCATACACAATTACATTGTAGTAGACAACATAATAGTTCCTTATTACATACGTATCCTTAAAAATATTATCAATACAATTTTTATACTTATCCAACTAAATTAAATTATTCCTTTTAATTTATAAATGAGCTAAAATATTGAATAATAAGCTAATTAAATTAACTAAACTATTAAAAAAATAAACTATTTAATTTAATATCAAAATAACAGAAATAAATGATTGCATTTTTTTTAAAAAAATTTGCTTAATTTTTGTAGTGTTTATTAAACCGCTACTAATTAACGCGCATGGTTCAAACTGAAATTAATTTTTTGGCGAGAATTTTGAATTTTGATGAAATTAGTAGCGGTTCTAAAACTACTACAAATGAGAAAAAAATTTCATTTTTCTTTTCCCGCCTTAAAAATTTTCTTTTTGATATTTGTAGCGGTTATATAACGGCTACAAATATCCCAAAAAAAGCTTACGGCTTGTGGCGATGTTGTAATGGTGGGATTGAACCACTACAAATAAAGTATCAGTTTTTTATAACCGCTACAAATGCGCTTGCAACATGCGATTTTGTAACAATTTTATAAACCGCTACTAATGTTTCTTGTAACGGTTAAAACCGCTACTAATGACCATTTTTAACTGCTACTAAATTATGTTTTTTTTGTAATGATAACATATATATAATAGCCTAAGTAAGTTGCAAAAAACAAAATGAAGAAAAAAAAGGAGAGAAAAGAAAAGTAATGACCCAGTTCAAGTGTAGTTTAATTTCTCTCATCCTGTTTCATCCTATTGCATCATTCTCTTCATCTTCTAGGATATTTAACTTTGTTTCTTCAAACATTATATCCTTTCTTTCTTAACCTTAGCCCCATTACAATCTAATAAAAGTCCTTTGGATTTATGTTTGCATTTGTTTTGCTAGTGGTGGAGAACTTAGATCCTTGTCAAGCCTATGGAAAGAGTATTGGATAGGGTGGATTTGAGTGTAAACACAAGCCTATACACTTTTGAATTATGAGTGACATACACATATCCTTGATGACGGATTTCTAGCTTAGATTTCCCTTTGTCAAGTAAATTGTCATGAAGTTTGTTTTCTTGAGTCATGAGAAGATCACTTGGATAAGAGAGGTGTTGAAATGCTTTTGTTTACTTTTCACTTGTGATTGGAACATTCACTTTTGAAGTTTTGTTTTGTTTTGTCTTGTTATACTCCCTTAGTCTTGATTTGTTTTGCCCAGGAGTACAAATGATAAGTGTGGGGAGTTGATAAATCCTAGATTTTATATATTTTATCTCACCTTATTCATTTATTTTGGGGATTATTTTAGACTAATTTGGATTTATTAGATAATATATAGATAGATAGCCAATTTAGGGAAATAATATAAATCTGAATTAATTATGATATTATTGGGCTTAAATTGATAATATTTTAATTGTTATCTTGTGATTGGATAATATTTTCAAATATATAATAAATCACGAATTTATTTGATTCTTGCAGGGCAAAAAAAAGCATATTAGAATATTCTAAGGTGCAGAAATTTTCTTGGAAACTAAAATAAAATTTAATGATTGAATTTTATTGGGCTTCTTGAATTTTAATGGACTCAAGATTAGATCCCAAAAACTCTCTCTACCTTCCATTAATTAACCTAGCCGCCAACATATGGAGGGAGGCGCTCACAGACATACGCAGGCGAAGACACACATACGGACGAAAAGGGTAGTTGAGACGGACACTCTCGTTGAAAGCTGATGCTCCTCTCTCTCGCTTACACTATCGCCTTCGAGAGTGTTTGGAAGAGCGATAGGAAAAATAGAGTTTCTCAATTTACACTACTACAAAAAACCAAATCTGTGGCGCTTATAATTGCAGTAGCTGTGGCGCTTGCGAAATGCCACCTATCTTAACGCTACTAAAAAAAGCTGTGGCGCTTCCAAGCGCCACAACATTTTAAAATTTTTTTTTAAAAAAAATACCCTTCTGTGGCGCTTGTTTGAGGAAGTGCCACAGGAGGGGGGCCTCCTGTGGCGCTTGCTCAAGCAAGCGCCACAGTAGGGGGATCCTACTGTGGTGCTTGCTTGAGCAAGCGCCACAATAGGGTCCTTTTTTTTTCTTCTTTTTTCTTCTTCTTCTTCTTCTTTTTCCTGTGGCTCTTTTTTATGCTTCCTGATTGTGAAATTTTATATAAAATGAGTGGATTTTGTGTTTATCATCTCCACAAATTGTCAATCTTTCTATTTTATATTTCAACCTATTATATATATATATATATAATTTTCATATTTAAAATTCAAGTTCCCCAACAATAATGTTCTTACATTAATACTCTCCAAAGCTAACATAAAAAATATCACAATACAAGAACTTGATATGTGAACACAGTACATCAACAACTAATTAAGTAAATTAAAAGATTACTAAAAAACGCAAGCTTGTCGGCAAAAAAATTTAAACAAAGCAAAAAGGCAAACGAAACAAGCTAGGTTTTCATTCTTTCCTATTAAATTAGGAACAAAAAGGCAAACGTTATATTACGGTTTATCTTGACTAAAAAAAAAATTTAAACAAAGCAAGCTAGAATGAAATAGTCTTCTTCTTACAAATCTATTAATTGACCAGCGCAGGGAGTGGGAGACCACGTTGGTGATGCTAGCTTGAGTGATGAGTGAGCGTGTGGGTGTGTTTTTTAGTGTGAAGATGATAGGAAATGGAGGGAGGGGGTCGACGGATCCACTAAGAAGATGAGAAAGGGAAAGTAGTTTAATGAAGGAGAGAGTAGTTAAATAATTAAAGTGGAGTAGTAGTCAAAAAGAGAAGGAATGGGGGACGGACACAGAACCACTACGCGGGAAATGAAATAATTGTGGTCAAAAAGAGAAGTTGATTTTTTTTTTTTTAAAAAAAAAAGTGGGCAATTGTGGCGCCTAAATAATTAGGCGCCACAATTGCCTCTCTTCAGCTGTGGCGCCTAAGCATTAGGCGCCACAGCTGATCAACACATTAGCATGTGTGGCGCCTATTTAATTAGGCGCCACACATGCCCACATTTAAAAAAAAAAAAAATTCAATACTGCAGCTGTGGCGCTTGGTGGGTTAGGCGCCACAGCTGCTTTCATGGCCCCAAGTGTGACGCCTGCGTAGGCAGGCGCCACACTAGGCCTCCTCAATTATGGCACTTAATCTATTAGGCGCCACAGCTGGTACCGAAAATTAAAAAAAAAAATTATAGAGGTAAAAAAAAAAAAAAAGAGAGAAGCTGTGGCACTTGTTTAAAGAAGTGCCACAAAATGTGCGCCACCTTTTACCCTTTCTGTAGTAGTGTTAGCGTTTGATAATTTTAGTTTTGGTAAAAGCTCGATTGTGTAATGTAATTTATGTTTGGAACAGCGATTGTATAAATGACTTTTGTAAAAATAAAACTTGTTTGGATTGATTTAAGCATAAGTGACTTTTGTGATAATAGTAAGAGAGAGTGGGTGAAAAAATATTTTAAAGGGTTAAAAACACCAAAAAATAGTTTAAAATAATTTTTAGAACTGAAAAAGTACATTAAAGATAAAATTGCAATCAGTCTGATAACACATTGGGTACAGTTGAAAAAATATTTTAAGGGTTAAAAACATCAAATAATAGTTGAAATTAATTTTTGTAGCAAAAAAAGTACATTAAAGGTAAAATTGCAATAAATCTGATAGTACACTGGACACAACTGAAAAAATATTTTAACCATTCTCACTCTCCCCAAAAGCTAAATCAGTAAAAATTAAGAAATGGAGCTTATGGTAAAAACTATTAAAATAAAATTAAGCTTAATTACTCACCGATGAAACTACACACTATTATTTTTTTTTTTTTTTCAATTGGGCTATTGAACGTTTGAGTTCAAACGCTCATTTGGGGATCCCCGAGACACACTTCAATTCCCTCTTCGGTATATTCATCCCAGCTGCCACACACAATTATTTCACCATTATTCTCCCAAACTCTTGACACCAATTACCCACGGACCCCACCAACTTCACTCATTCCCTACTTTCTCTTCCATGCGCCACGTACAAGCTGACTCCACCACCCATAATTAAATCACCACCATATTCTAAACCAATCTCATCATTCATCAAATATGTGTATGGGTTGCGTAAAGGAGTCCGAAGAGGAGAAATTCATGGAGGCTTGAGTTAGTTGGGATGTAATTTGAGAGAAGTATAGAGGAAGTTAGAGCCTAAAAATAAAAACTTACATTTAAAGACTATAAGAGAGTTTCTTTCCTTTTATTTTTTTATTCAAGACTTAAGATTATTTAGTTTTAAATGATTTTGAGTTGTAATAATTGAGAACAATCTAGTTTTTTTTTTTTTTTATACAAAGAACAATCTAGTTTTAGATTATAGATATATAATTGATTTGGATTAAATTGATATCATGGATTTGATTTGTTCTTAAATGATTGTTGGGATTTTTATTTACAAACCCTTTAATTGTCAATTAGATTATTAACTGAGTTTTCATTATTAATTTAATTATCAATTTGGGTTTAATCTCTTGATTGTTTAATTAGGGTGATTGATTGTCTAATTGTTTAATTAGGCAATTGTGTACATAATTTTCAAAACTATCTTAAACAATTGTGATTGGTTTTTAATGAATTTAATTAACCACCGCTTTTTTCATTATGAGTTTTCTAGTGGATTAGGTGTTATTGAGCTTAAGAATTTTTCATGTTTCAATTAGGTGATTAAATTTATTAATTCTAATATTTCATCAACCCCTTTGGTCTAATAAATTGAATGGCTAATAAAGATAAATCCATGTGAATCCTGAGTTGTCCCCTTCATCATCATAACTGAATTAAATCTTTATTTGCTTGTCTTTCTTTTTATTAGTTTTTTGCTTAGGATTTTAATTCCTCTTTCATAAAACTCCCAAAAATTGCATTTGCATTATTTAGGTTAGTTTCATTCTCATATAGGTTTTAGAGTCATTTGCATTCTGTATTTAGGTAGTAGAGTCTTGCATTTAATTTAGGTCCATTCTATTACATTTTTTATCACCTAAAATCAATTCTAGAGAAAACCCACATATTACTCCTTGGGAGAATGATCTAGGTTGCCACTATATTATATTAGTAGGTTGTCCTAATTATTAATTGATTGCTTTAGCGACAGAAGCACGCATCACCCGGTACCTTGCTAAAAACATAAAAGTCTATATATATATATATATATATATATATATATTATAGATGCATACTGTTAGATTATTAAAGCATCGATACGAATGAAGATTAGCTTATTCGCAGCACGAATGCTCAAGAAATACCCAAATATATATTTAAACAACATCAAGACACAAATGCAAAGAATATATATAAGATAAAACCACAATATTATGAAAAAGAACATTACTGTGAGAAGAAGAAGCAGAAGAAAGTCGTCTTAACAGGGAGAAGAAATTCCAATTAGACAACCCACGCCTGTGGGATAAGGGAAGACTCAACATTCTGTGCATCTTCTTAATCTATCTTTTAGTAGTATTATATTATATATTTGTGTGTATTAACATCTAAACAAAGCATTGATTAAAAATAAAGAACCTTATCAAATAAAAAATAAATCAGTATTAATTATGAATTTATTAATTAAGAGAGAAATAAATAATTGTGCATTGGGAAACTAGTTATTAATTTCCTAATTATTATTTATAGGGCAAGAAGGAGTGCATTGTACCTCTATAAACAGGAGTTTCCTACTTTGGTAGTACCTCAAAATTCTTTGCATCTTCTAAATCTATCTATTATTATGTTATATATTTGTGTTTATTAATATCTAAATAAAGCTGGATCATATTGTCATTGGCAGTATTACTGTACGGACCTTCATTAAGTGTTGCAATCCTAAACACTACAAAAAAACATCCGATTTTTCGTCGCAAATTTAGCTATGGAATTTCCGAGACAAATTCCGACTGAATTTCCGACCCCAAATTCATCGGAAAGTTTTCATTAAAAATAATATATATGTTATTAAAATTATATAATTATTATATTAATTATTATTTTAGTTTATTTAAAAATAATATATATGTTATTAATATTATATTTATGATTTTATATTAAAAATAATATTTATAATATTAAATTATTATTTATTAATTAATTTTAAATAAAAAAGTGTTTAATTAAATATATAAGTATTTTTTTAAGTTTTTATTAAATTTTTCATTATTTTTATAATATTATATTTAATTAATAATTAATTATATGTATATAATTAATTATATGTGTATATATATATATATGATAATATTATATATATAATAATATATAATAATATGACACAGGTTCATTTCGACGCAACTGACAAAGACTCAAGCGTGAAGGCGTTGGCAGCTTGAGGTCGCGGGTTCAAACGGAAGGAAAGACATTTTTAGGAATTATGAAATGCGGACAACAGCACGAGGAGGAGACACGTGGTAGTTAGAGGAGAGGGACACGTGGCATTTAGAAATTAAAAAAAAAAATTGTGACGGAAAGGAATTCCATTGGAATTTTTTATGGAATTTCATTTTTTTGTCACGCACCTAGTAGTGACAGAACGAATTTTGTTGGAAATGCGGTCCATTGGAAAAGTTGATTCCGTTGCAAATTCAATGTTTTTTTTGTAGTGAGATATGAAGTTTTTTTTTTGACCTTAGATATGGAGTATCTTAAATTAGGGTTGATCATGGACCAGATCAGACCGGGTTTGACCCCAACCCGAGGTTTGGTCTGGATAGTACCTCGGGCTGAACAAGATAGCCCGAGGTCTTATCTAGTCCAGCACCAGCCCGAGCTTGGGCTGGACCAGACCAAGTCCAGTGGACTGGCAATCCAGGACCTATAATTTGGTGTTTTTTTAAAAATTTTTTTGCCTTCTTTGAGAGTGAGAGGCAACATTTCAAAATCTTAAAACAAATCCTAAATTAACATGCCTACGAAAAATCAATTCAATGGATGTTGGCAAATCTCAATGATTCTAGTAATTAACTCACTCACACATTAAAAGATAACATACAAAATTCTTTTTTTTTTTTTTTTGCCACAGATAACAAACAAAATTCAAACAAGCATAATCACGATCTGTTCGACTCAGGCAAAGCAATAGTTGAATAATGATAATAGAAAAATAGGGAGAGCCAAAGAAAGAAATAAGCAAGTTGCAACAGATCGGTGATGATGATGATGACAGATCGGTGGCAAGGGGGTGGAGATCAGATCTGTTCGACTCAGGCTCTGTTCGATCAACCACGAAGCTGCCGGAGGTTGTCTCGTTCCTGGGTTTAGACGGAGATCACAGACGGAGACTGACAGACGGAGATGGAGAGCAGAGACTGATAGATGGAGGTGGAGAGCGGAGAGTAGAGAGTAGAGAGCTTGACGGAGACGCTGCCTGAGCCCGACAAGAGGTGATGAGTGGAGGAAAGGCGCCTGTAAGACGAAGACCCAGACCGGAGACGCAAGCCACGGGAGTGATTCACCTCACCCACCGCAAGACGGTGAGACCTAGGGCTCCAGTCTTCCACACTCTTCCAGTTCTAGTGGCTTATCGCTTATGCGATGATCTGATGCGAAAGAGTGGAAGAGTGGAATGGAAAAGTGAACTCTCAAGTCAGTATTAAAGATTGGGCTCTGGGCTGGGGCTCAGTGAATAGTGAGGGTGAGTAAGGGCATGAGGCTAAGGTAGTGGGGGGTGTCAGTCCATTAGGTGTGGAATTTCTTTTTAAAAAAAAAGTGACTTGGGCCAGACTGGACCAGACCGAGGGGTTTGACGCCTTGGTTCGAAGTCCAGTCCGACCCGATAAGACCAGTTTGGTCCGGTCTGTCAGAAGATGTTTCGGGTCAATTTTTTTCCACCAGACCGGGTCGGGTCAGACCGGGTTACCTAGACCACCGGGTTTTTTGCTCATCCCTATCTTAAATGATTGTATATTAAGATGTGTCTACATATGTTGGAATAAAAGATAATATCTTTTGGGCAAAAAAAAAAAAAAAGTTACTTAAATCTAAGATCACACGATGCACCTGATTTTAAAATCTAGTATTATAAGAATATATTAATATTTAGGCTAAAATTTATAAAAGTCCGTGAACTTTATATCAGTTGCGTATAACTCTTTTGATATTTTAAAGTTTAAAGTTTAATCTCATTGATATTTCAATTATTGACATTAAGCCCCCTACCATTAATTTTGTTGCTAAGTCGTGAACGGAAAATGTAACATTAAATTAATGAGGATGACGTGACATCCTACATAGTAAATATGTAAGTTAATAATTGAATGATAATTATATATATTTTTGTATATGGGCAAAAATGATATTTTATGATTAAAAAACTTCTCATCCCCTCCCGTGGCGCAGCCTAACATAACTCTTGATTATTATTTTTTTTTTTTTTGTCAAAAACATAACTCTTGATTTAAAAAAACCGTCATTTTCTGCTACTTCTGCTTACAAGGTAAGAGAGGAAATCAATTGCAACGAGACCAATAAATAAATGTTGGGATCTAATTTGAAGTGGCTAGGCGCTCAACGAGTTCCTTGTATAGTACTTGCGATTCCTGCCATAATTTTCAGAAGATATTGACGTGAGTAATCTGGCATATGCATTGGTATTTATATTATTATTTTGAACGAACGGATTCAACATTACTTTTCTTCCGGTTGTTTCTAAATGTACCCAGTTTTATTCTTATTTTTGTTTCAGATTGTTTCTTCAGAAATCAAAATAGCAGGATCTGGCTTTGATGATCTATGGAATGATGGTGTTTTTAGAATAAAAAATTGCGATAGGCTGCCTCAAGGAGGGGGATGAGTTTTTTTTTTTTTTTTTGGGTAAAAGAGGGTTTTTTTAATCATAAAAGAGGGTTTTTTTTAAAAAAAAAAAAAATCATAAAAGAGCATTTTAACACTTAGGTAGTAAATATACGTTATTGTCATAAAATTATTATCTTATATAGATGCCATATAGGATGTCATGCTCACTAATCTGATGTGGCAATTTTTATCAGAGACTTAACGGTAAGATTAACGGTAGGGGGCTTAATGTCAACAATTAAAATGTCAATGGGGTAAAATTTAAATTTTGAAACATCAAGGGGATTATATATAACTAACCCAAAGTTCATGTGATTTTTGTGGATTTTAGCCTAATATTTGTTGTTCAAATAAATATCATAAAATCAAAACGGATAAATTCAAATAATAAGTTAATGATCTTGAGGTAAAAATTTTAAAGGGTTCAGCTGTAATTTTTCCCTTAAATTATTTTTTAGTAGCACTGAACACATTAAAATGATTTCTGGAGTAATTTGTTCTTAAAGTGATCATTGATCTATTTATTATATAAAAGGAGGGACGTTGGTAGTCCCTCTCCTGTCATCTAGCTCATCCTCCTCGTGCCATATTAAATGTAGGGATATCATAACAACTAAAATAATAAACATACAAAAATAAACTTGTAAAAATGCCGGTTGTCACATATCGCAAAATAGATTACAAAATGTTTACTAATATTTAGAAATCTTAAAAAAATAAAATAGGAACGTTGCTTCAAAATGCCGGTTGTCACGGACCACAAAATAGATTGCAAAATGTTTACTGTTCTCTTTTTGTTGCATCCATTCTATTGATGCATCCGGAGTGTGATCCTCATCTTTTACTGTGTGTACTAATATGATATATTTTTGGATTTTGCAATTTGTTGTAGGATGCTGACCAACCTCTTATGGACTCAAAAGGGAGCAAAGTTCCTATGGGGTAGCTGGAAGTGACCAGGGCGATGGAGTTGCGGACCAAAGGGAGAAGGACCTTGATGCTATCGATGGTGGGCTGAAATTCGTTGTCCAAGATTAGGAGATCTTATGGTTATCATTTGTCATTATTGTGTCTGTGGGATTTTATTAATTTCAAGCATCTTTGAATTGTATTGTAGGCGTTAGACATTATATTCCAGCTTCATCATTTTCAAGTATCTTTGAATTGTATTCCATCGGGTTCTAAATATAAGATAAAATTGATTTTTTTAGAGAGATTAAAGAAACTAAATAAGTTATTTAATCATATTATATGTTGTATATCCTTAGATTATATATCAGTTTAGTAGTCAAATTAATTAGTTTGGAGGAAAAAATAAAATATAAATACTCTTAAGTAATTTAATTAATTTCTTTAATTTCTTTAAAAAAGTTAACTTTATCATATATATATATATATATATATATAGGACTAGAGGGAGTAATCTGTTTAAGATATGCATGAATTTCTTCTTGGGAGAATTGCTGATAAATACATTTTTGACAAATTAATTGCTGAATACTACCATGGAAGATCTATTGCACATAACGGAAGATATTTTACACACAACAGAAGATTGTTTGCATATTTATATGAAATATTTTTACACACACAGGAGACGGTTTGCACAAAACGGAAGATCACTTGCACGCTTGGTAGCAATCAGAAATTAATTTATCCCAAAAATATTTTTTGGCAAATCTCCCTTTCTTCTTCCATCTATTATCAACTTCACGTTACAGTGATGGTACTGCCCTTTTGCGGTCTCATATTATTTAAATTTGAATTTTTAAATTTTTTCCGGCAAAATTTTTTTTTTGAATTCTTAATTTATGTAGATTTGTTAACAAAATAGGGATAACGGCCATTTTTGCCCCGAAAGTATACCGTTAGGGCCAATTCTACCCCGGAAGTATTTTTGGGGCCAATTTTGCCCCTAAAGTTTCAAATTTGAAACAATTTTGCCCTTACGTTAGTTGACCATTTGTTGAACGTTAGCCGGGGTTGGTTGACCGTTAGTAGAGGCAAATTTGCTCCAAATTAGAAACTTCAGGGGCAAAATTGCACCTTAACCCAATGATCATTACTCGGGCGAATCGAACACTGTTCTTCCAGCAGCTGGACCCTACCTCCGGCTGAGTCAGGGTGTGTAAGCTGTTAAACAGACAAGAGAACTCATCCCGAGGCCCCTACGGACGTCGCCGGACTCACTAACGTTACGTCAGCTGCCACGTCCCGGTTTAGGTATTTTGACCCGATTCCTTTTCGAAGTACAGGCTTCCCCCGTCTCTTAGGATCGACTAACTTATGTGCAAGTAACGTTCACATAGAACATTTCCCCTCTTCGGCCTTCAAAGTTCTCATTTGAATATTTGCTACTACCACCAATATCTACATTGATGGCCGCTCCGCCCAAGCGTTGAAGTGTACGACCTATACCCGGCCATCGGGGCAAGCCCATCTGATAGTAGTATCAAATATTCAAATGAGAACT
The DNA here is from genome assembly GCA_963210345.1 of Inga oerstediana. Lineage (NCBI taxonomy): Eukaryota > Viridiplantae > Streptophyta > Magnoliopsida > Fabales > Fabaceae > Inga > Inga oerstediana. Next base: position 28,704,888 of record OY723399.1, read on the forward strand.
TTGAAGGCCGAAGAGAGTAAATGTTCCATATGAACGATACTTGCACATGAGTTAGTCGATCCTAAGAGACGGAGGAAGCCTATCTAATAGCGTGCAACACGCATACTTCGAAAGAGAATTGGGTCAAAATTCCTAAACCAGGACATGGCAGTTGACAGTAATGTTAGTGAGTCCAGAGATGTCGGCAGGGGCCTCGGCAAGAGTTCTCTTTTCTATTTAACAGCCTGCACACCCTGGCTCAGCTGGAGGTAGGGTCCACCTGCTGGAAGAGCAGTGTTCGATGTGCCCGAGTAACGATCATTGGGTTAAGGTGCAATTTTGCCCCTAAAGTTTCTAATTTGGAGCAAATTTGCCCATACTACGGTCAACTAACGTAAAGGCAGAATTGTTCTAAATTTGAAACTTCTAGAGCAAAATTAGCCCAAAAAATACTTTCGGAGCAGAAATGGCCTTTATCCCAACAAAATATTGATGAGAGATTGGAAGTTAACATATTAAAGTCTTAAACAATTTTAGCTTTCTTATGAGTTTTTTTAATCTATTTGAAATTTTGATTTTGTTGTTCAAGATTTCATCGCTCCGACGATAATCCTTTATTTAAACTTAAATGCTTAATTAATGCACCGATTTGTAAGGGAATTATTACATTAAACTAGCTTATATTAAATATTTACGGATATTTACCTCTAAATAAGGTATATTCTAATAGGATCCACATCTTTATTGACTTCCCTGCACTATACTTTATCTAATCTTTCTTTTTAAGAATCAGAACATTGGATTTTTTGTTATCATCCTCATTTTTAGCCTGAATATGTGAATTTTATGTTTATTAATACCTCTGGTCCTAAATATAAGATAAAGTTGATTTTTTTTGGAGAGATTAAAAAAGCTAAATAAGTTACTTAATTATATCATATATTATATATCCTTAAATTATGTATTAGTTTATTAGTCAAACTAATTAGTTTGGAGAAAAAAATAAAAAATATAAATACTCTAAAGTAATTTAATTAGCTTCCTTGATTTCTCCAGAAAAAGTTAACTTTATCTTATAATTAAGACCGAAGAGAGTATTTTTGTTGTTATGATATTCATGCATCTGAGTTGGCAAGGGATGCAACATGATAGTTGATACATTGTGGTATATAATATATAATAGATATTTTTTATTTAAAAAAAATATACTGCTTCCTATTCTTTTTATAATAAACAAATACTTAAATCACACGGTTCAAAATGTTAGTTGAAAGTACTAAATGTGTCAATTTTGTGTTATTCTTTTCGGTTATACCCTTATTTATAATGAGAGTACATGAGAGATAACTGATGATAACAGGGGGGAATTTATTGTTGAGAAATAATAAGTGACATATATTTAATAGGGGTTAAAATGAAAAAACTAGTTCTCATTAATAATGAGTACCCTAAAATATTACTACTTTGATCCTATTTATAAATACATTTTAACTAAATCTCATATACCAATAAGAGGTAGCTAACTCAATGATTATAGGGTAAATTTTCAATTATGCCCTCATTTATTAATGTGTACTTTTCAACGCTTTATTCTCTATCTATTTTTAAATTATTTCTTCATTGGTACAATAAATAGAGGCAAAATTGTCACAATCTCATTTACTATACTGAAAATGGATTTATAAATAGAACCAAATTTTTTGGTCAAAAAAGACTTATAAATAAGACCAAAGTGATACCTTCAGTTCAAAATATAATCTCCAAATAACTAACTTACACAATTCAAAAAATTGATTAAAAATTATGAATAGGTAAAACATGTAACTTACTTTTCTAAAACACCTTTACTATTTATGAAGAGGATGAGTGGGAGGCTAATTAAGAGAAAGGATGAGTCAAAGAAAAATTGAAAGAACATGAGTGGAAAAAAGATAGGGACAATTTTAGTCAAGTCCCTCTGTAGCAAATTATTTTCAGTCAACCCTCAAAACTTTCTGAAACTTCACTGCACCCCTATGGTTAAAATGCAATTAATTTTTATGAGTGACCAGATAATGATGCCCTTCTTTTATTTTTTTTTTCAGAAGAGCATTTACAAGATAAATTAGGGTATTTACAAGATAAATAAAGGTATTTACAAGATAAATAAAGGGATTCAAAAGAACCTAAGAAATTAAAAATATTTTGGCTATTTACAAGACAAATATGAAAATTCTCAAAGCAAATAAAGATATTTACAAGGCAAATAAAGGGATTCAAAAGAACCTAGGGAATTAAAAACATTTTAGCCATTTGCAAGAAAAATATAAAAATTCATAAGATAAATATGGGTATTTACAATACAAATAAAACAAGGATATCATTATCTTTTCACTCACCAAAATTAATTTCATTTTAATCATGGGGGTGCTGTGAAATTTTGGAAAGTTTGAGGGTTGACTAAAAATAATTTACCACATGGCCTAACTGAAATTTTCCCAAAAAGATATGAGAGGAACATATAATTAGGGTAAAATTAGGGGGAAAAAACATTAAATGATGGGACAAAACTAAAGTGTATCTTAAATAAAAAAAAAAAAAACACAAGCTATATTTTGAAAAAGAGGGTTTGGTACAATCTTAGTCCGGTGTTTTGTTTTAAAAGTGGGTCAATCTCCCCCTAATTTAACACTCCTATAACTTTGTCGCATGTGTAGGTTATGATGCATAAGTTACCGTGTGTCATCTATAATGTTAAGCAGCACATCGGGGTATACGTGTAAATATTATACTAGGTTTCTAAATATAAGACTTCTATATATAATTTGATTAGACTGAGAAAATTAGTTAAATTAGTTAGTTTGATATAAAACACTTAGTCATCTTTTTTTTAATTTCCTCCATTTCTTTTACCTGATTGATTCCTGTTGGGGAAGAATCAAAATCATAGGATTTTTTTTTTATTTATAAAACAAAACCTAAATCTAAGCCATAAACACCAGAAATCAAAGAGAATGAATATCCCAAAATCTAAGGCGTATGGGGCATTAGACGAACCTGAATATAGAGAGATGGATTAAAGTGGGAAGCAAAAGGCTGAGGGCAGAGAGAGTGCGTGAGAAGAGTCTGAGTCTCCAATCTTATTCTCTAAAGGCTGAGAGCGATAGGTGATGTTAGATGAGCGAGAATGGCGAAGGTCAGAATGGAAGGGTGAGCAGTGAGGAAGGAGAGGCAGCGAAATTTGGGGAGTGGGGGTGCTATCTTCTTCAGATCTGGAGTTTATTAGTGATTTGGCTTTATCCAAACAAAAAAAATTATTAGGGATTTGGTTAAGTGTATACACTATACACACACACACATATAGTAAATAAGTGTTTAAAAATAAATTAAAATATTTAAAAACACACACACACATATACTGGAAGGGGATCGAAATTTGTCCCAGCCTGAAAATTTCCTATTCATTTGCACGGGTTTGGGATATAACAATCTTAAACACAAAAAGGAAGAGAGTACTGTGAAAGGCTCAATCTAATTTAAAGGCCATTTAAATTCATACATTTATAAGGAATTGACTATTGAGCCCCTTGAATGCCCGACAAGGGCATGGTTCAAATTGCCCTCCAAGGGCAAATTAGCATGAATTTGATTGTTATCAGCTGAATTAATTATCTACATATTAATTGTTAGTATTATTATTAATTTAAATTTTTCAAGGGAACAATCCCACAAAAAGATTTCGGAAAATGTAAAAAGATAGAGCGGTGCACTCAATTTCAATAATGATCCATAATTAGAGGAAAAAGACAGAAATGCCCCTAATCTTTAAAAAAAAAAGTTCACATCCACCTCGCTGGAGCCCTCACCCCCAACCCATGCTGTGTTAGTTCATTATTTGTTTTTTGTTTTTTGTGAGCAAACATTACTTGTTAAACTTTCCAATTCGACAAGGGGGTCAATCCCATTAGTTATGAATAATTTCATTTCTTTTCTCTTATGAAAATAATTTCATTTCACATGTGGCCATAAGATTTACCAAAAGATAACCTCCCACACACTTGTCCCATAAGAGCTGACAACTTCCAAGAGCCCTATATTTAACATTCACCTCCTCACATTGACTAGTTCTAAACATGGGACTAAGTTAGTGTAAGAATTATTGAACGTATCTGGGGTGCGGCCATTAATCTTTTATATCCACATTAATCGGATCACAGTTACGGAAGCAATTATGACGCACAGCAAATGCACCATCATAGGAAGAAGAAGAGAGTAATATAGTAGAGGGAATAAGGAGTCAGTTTGATAGAGTTTCTGTATGTTGTTTTGAAGTTAATCACAACTGAATCATTGACACCTATTTATAGTGTTTTACGCATCATTTCCTCTCTACTAACGTATCCTTCCATCGGAGAGATAAAATATTCTTTTGATTGAACGACATATTGTTTCAGTAAAACAATATCACTTGTAAAGTCATATTATATCGGTTAAATAATATGACTCATTATGGTTTGGGAAATATTACATATATCCACCCAAATATTTATATTATTTATATTTTGACCACAATTCTATTGGGCTTGGGCTTAATCCACCAAGGGTGAGTTAGGCTATTTTCCAACATTTAGGGCCCGTTTGGTTAGATTACATTGCACACATGCGATGGTAATCTTGATTGCATTACCATTGGTGGCCTGTTTGGTTGGGCTTATTAATGGTAATGTAGATTACAATTGCAAAATAGATTGCATATTTTTTGGTAATCAACATTCATAGGGGGACCCCTATGAAAACTCATTGCAGGCTTGTAATCATTGATGAAATCTCATTTTTGACCCTACTAATTTAATAAAAATACAAGATTTACCCTCACCAACCAAAAATATGTCAACAATGATATTTATTCTCTAAAACAGTGTGCTTCTCCACCCCCCGCCGCCCACCGCCACCGCCACCACCTCCTTCTACATCGCCGCCGCCACTACCACCTCCTCTTCCCACCGCCGCCCTTACCCCCGCTGCCCCCACCGCCCACCGCCTACTACCACCTCCTCCACCCCCACCACCCATTGCCACCACCTCCTCCTCCTCCTCCATCGCCCCCACCGACCCACCGCCTATCTCCCACCACCTCCTCCTCCACCCCCACCGCCCACCACCACCACCTCCTCCTCCGCCGCCACCCTCGCCTACCGCCACCACCTCCTCCTCCACCCCCCACCGCCCATTGCAGCCGCCACAACCACCACCTCCTCCTCTGCCGCCACTCGCACCCCGCCACCCCCACCGACCCACCACCTCCACCCCCACCGCCCACCACCACCACCTCCTCCTCCGCCGCCACCCGCACCCCGCCACCCCCACCGACCCACCACCTCCACCCCCACCGCCCACCACCACCACCTCCTCCTCCGCCGCCACTCGCACCCCGCCACCCCCACCGACCCACCACCTCCACCCCCACCGCCCACCACCACCACCTCCTCCTCCGCCGCCACCCGCACCCCGCCACCCCCACCGACCCACCACCTCCACCCCCACCGCCCACCACCACCACCTCCTCCTCCGCCGCCACCCGCACCCCGCCACCCCCACCGACCCACCACCGCCACCCCCACCGCCCACCACCACCACCTCCTCCTCCGCCGCTACCCGTACCCCGCCACCCCCACTGACTCACCGCCCCCACCGACCCATCGCCCATCACCCACCACCACCTCCTCCACCCCCACCGCCCATTGCCCACCACCACCTCCTCCACCCCCACCGCCCACCGCCACCGCCACCACCTCCTCCTCCGCCGCCACCCGCACCCCGCCACCCCCACCGACCCACCACCTCCACCCCCACCGCCCACCACCACCACCTCCTCCTCCGCCGCCACCCGTACCCCGCCACCCCCACTGACTCACCGCCCCCACCGACCCATCGCCCATCACCCACCACCACCTCCTCCACCCCCACCGCCCACCGCCACCGCCACCACCTCCTCCTCCGCCGCCACCCTCGCCTATCGCCACCACCTCCTCCTCCACCCCCCCCCCTCGCCGCCGCCGCCGCCGTCACCTCCACTGCTGCCACCCTTGGCCCACCGCCCACCGCCCACCGCCACCCCTATCATTGCCACCACCACTACCTCCTCCTCCTCCATCCCCGCCGTCGCCGTCTTGTAACTATTTTTTCTACAAAGATTATATTAAGGGGTAAAATAGACTTTGTGTAATATATTAATTTTAAATAATTGTTAAAATATTAACTCATTGCACATTGCTTAAAAATCAAACCAAACACTACCCTTGTAATTAATATCGCATTGCATTACCATTGCATCGCATTACACTGCACCGCAGGGTGTAATGTGATCGAACCAAACGGGCCATTAGTTATCCCCGTTTGCTTTAAACATTGACGATCTACACTATAAAAAAATTGAGTTTTAGTTACCACTTTCAGCTGCGATTCTAAAAGTTGCCGCTAAAAGTATGGTTTCGGCGGCGACATTTAATAGTCACTGCTGAAAGTCAATTTCAATTTATTTTTTTTTATAGATTTTTTTATCACCAAAAAATGTTATTATTTTTTATATTTTTTGTTTAAATTTGATATTTAATACTTGAGGACACTAAATATATTATTTATTATAAAGAAAAATAAGATAATTACACATTTGCTTGTGTATGGGATCTCTCTACACAAGTTTTCTTCTCTTGCAAACTTGCATATATAAGATAAATGGATGAAAAGCAATTAGATTCAATTTTTTTTTTTGCTGTGACTGAATTTTTTTGTCGGAAATTCTATGGCAAAAATTAAAATTTATTAAATTTATTTTTAAAATAATATTTATAATATTAAAATATTAATTACTAAATAATTATATTTAATATTAATTATTATAATTATATTATTATTTATTAATATTATATTTAAAATGTTTTACTAAAATAATATTTATGATATTATTATAATATTTTTTATTTTATTTAAAAATAAATTATATGTTAGTAATATTATATGTATCATTTTATATTAAAAATAATATTTATAATATTAAATTATTATTTATTAAGTAATTTTAATTAAAAAATTGGTTAATTAAATATATAAATACTTTTTTACATTTTTATTTAATTTATAATTATTTTTAATAATATTATATCATATATATAATTGATTGATTAATTAATTGTGTGTGTGTGTGTGTATGATAATATTATATATATAACAATATGTAATAATTTAACTCAGGTTCATTTCAACGCAACTGACAAACGCACGCGCGTGATGGCGTCGGCACCATGAGGTCACGGGTTCGAGTTAGAGGAGAAGCACTTTTAGGAATTATGTGACGTTGACACGTGGAAGTACGAGGAACTGACACGTGGCAGTGTGTGGAAATGACACATGGCAACGAGTAGAGGAGAGAGACACATGGAATTTGTAATTTTTTGCGACAAAAATCGCCACTAAAAGTATAGTTTTAGAGGTGATATAAAAAGTCGCTACTAAAAGTCACATTTAGTGGCGACTTTAAAGTTACTTTCAGTAGCGACAAAAATTGTCGTTACTAAAACTCTTAGCGACAATCATATAGGCGGCAACTTTTTTGTCACAGTTGAAAACTTTGTCAATTGCCACCGCCGAAAGTCATTTTTTTTTTGTAGTGATGTAAACTCACTTTAAGGCTTAAGCGACCTGCAATGCTTCTTCCCGTTTCAAGTCAAACACCTTGATGAGCACGTCTTCAGCCACCTGTTTGAAAACCAATTACTCTATAAGCACAATTTTATAAACTTTTCCGCCCGTACGAAAAGAGCAAGAATGCAAGTTTTGACTGCCCCAATTGGTTTTTCCGTACAAAATCTTTTGTAATTGTGTGATCATTGCTTAACAGTATTGCCCCAATTCTCTATTTCTTATCTTATTTTGTCTACCTAACTAGCAATTTTATCATTTCATAGGCAATAGAAAGTTTTCTTTCTCCACCAGCTCACCTTGCTGATTAGACTAGAGACGTGAGGTATTTTATTAGAGAAGGGAAATGATGAAGAGAAAGCAAAGCAAGAGGAAGCTTAAGATTCTAAGCTTGATTAGAAAACAGGATCTTACATTTCAATTACAGAAAAGCTAAGCTTCAATATAAATCAAATATTTAATCACAACATAGCTAAAAAATGACTGCCTGTTACTGCCAATTATTCATACATGGCCATTACCAAGAACCAAGGTACACACAAGATTCAACAATATTAATAGTGTTAAAATATGTTAGACCTTATTAACGGATGGGTTGTGGATGATTTCTTTGGTAAGCCAGATTGTCTCAGCAGGAGACTGTTTTCTAGCCTCGTAAATATTTGATTGGATATTGGCAAAACATTTTCTTAACAATTTTTGTCAGATTAAAAACTTAACCGTCATTAAATTGATAGTTTAATTAATTAGGATCTAGCTAACTGTGATCACTACTCGTTTTTATTTTTATAAATAAACATGACTGTAATTTTGCTTTCTCATAGTAATCTTAACTTTTTTCCGATAAGTATTTTTAAGTAAATTGTAAATAAAAAATCCTTGTTTTTCTATGAACCCTCCTATATAGAGAAAAATTTCATTGGGGGAAACATGAAAAATGTTATATTTATAAATGAATGAATGAATGAAATGGGGTTTCGTCGTGCTTGGGACAGTGGTTTCCTTAATATTATTGCATTATTCTGTGAATCTACAGAAGCGATTAGCTTGAGCGAGTCGACTCAATTTGTCTGGCATGATCTTGAAAGGAAGCGCAACAAGTGCTACATAGGGAATCGCGAATGGAAGTGTTGTCCGTGACTCGTTGGGATGACAAACAATTACTGGCATAGGTCTTTTACCACAATCTTAAATAATAATAATAAAGCAAAAACTTTGATAATCTAAAAAGAAAATGATATCTAATCTTGCTATATCTTAATCATCAGGAAGGAAATCAATTGAAAAGGGTGTATAATTAGAAGCCATGTCAAAACTCTTCAAATAACGAGATGTAGTTTCGTGATAACGAGGTGGGTAATTGAGGATCATCTCTTTCAAATTTATGCACCATTCCTTTAGGACCCCTATTAGAAAGGCCATTCGCTTGTCCATTTCTCTTATTACGAACTCCACTTTCCTCAATCCCTTTATTTCCTTCCTCTCAGCTAGCCCACACACTCTTACTATATTCTCATCAAATCTATGCACCTGAAAAAACTTCAAACTAATTAAGATTCACATCAAAAGCATATAACGTATAATGACCAAATCAATATACATACATATATTCATACCTCCTCCTCAAACATGATTGACGAGGCATTCATGAGTGTTAGAGTTTCTAAATTTGGCAGTGATCTTTCCAAGAAATTACTTACAATATCACTCATATCGTCATCATCCAACCACATTCTTGAGATCCGTATTTGGACGTGCCTAATGTTTTCAAATGAAATGGGTGTCTCCCTAATTCTATATAAACCCTGCAAAGCAATTTTTTTTTTGAGAAAAAAAAACAATTTTGTTTAATTTTCATATACGTATATACAGAGTTGAAACTCCACAAATATTCCAATGTTGTGTTATTATGATAGATCCTGCTGTGACTAACATATTCCAGAATCCAAAACGTGCATGAAAAAAGATTAAGGAAAATCAATATTGTGTCCTAAAAAAATAAATGTAATAACCAAAAAGTACGTCTCGCAGCATATAGTGATAAGTTCCATGTAGGAAACTTCAATAGGTCAATATTGCTCAATTATTGTAAGACATAATACATTCCATCTTCATAATTTTTTTACCTAAACTGCCATTAATTAAGAAAATATAAAACACTCTTCTTTCCCATGCATTATTGGAACTATCTTGAGATGATTTATGGGTAAACTCCGAAAGAAAAATATTAAGGCATTAACTAACCAAACTAGGTCTACATGAGGTACTTCATTCGATCTTTAATATAAAATCGAGTTGATTTTTTTAGAGAAATAACTTAGTCATAGTGTAAATTATATATCATTAGATTGTATAATTGTTTATAAGTCAGATAAATTAATTTTGAAAAAAATGATAAATATAAATATTTTAAAATAATTTATTTAACTTCCTTAATCTTTTAAAAAAATAAAGTCAACTTGGGAAGTAATTAAAAATGCCTTGTGATGATAAATAGAGGAAGTAATATTTATTCATCTTTCTTTTATATTCACTTTTATAGTATAGAAGAGAGTGTAAACTAAAATTAAGATAGAGATCAAATAAATCCATGAACCAACCTCAAGCACATGCATATCTGTATGTAGTATTCTGGCCCAGCGTAAAGCTTTACTTAATTGTATGTAGGTATTCAGCTGTGTTGAAGAGAGACTAAACTGTTCTGTAAGAGCGGCGAGATTCAAATTTTTGAAGGTTCCTTCACAACGAAGATGTTCCGGAAAACCTTCTAAGCTTAAACTTTGTACAAGAGGCGCGGAGATCTCAAGCGAGAGCTCATAGTCCTCAACCCTGTGGTAGCAATAATTAGGTACACATGTAGCGTAACTCAAGGCTCGTAGGTTCTCTGTGATAACCCTAAAAGTCTTGTAACAGCAGCAACGGTGAATGAATAAATCCTCCAAGCATGAGCTTCGTATTGTGAGGCCTCGTTGTTTTGTCTTCATGACATCCTTCTTCTTCACGAAGACATTAATGAGGGATAAATGTTTCAAGGATGGGAAACTCTGAGAAACCCACTCGTCAATTGGATCATTTGGTATAATACGTTTCATATAAAGGGTCTCAAGAGAAGCAAGTTTCATCTTAGGAAGCTTCAGTTCAGAACTTTCAAGGACTCAAGTCTGGGGAGGATTTTGAAAACGCAAGGTAGTTGGTATTCAACAGAGAGTTCATCCACAAGGAAAGCCTCATGCAAATTTTGGATCCAATGCGTGTGAAGCTTACTGTGTCTGGTTCTCTTGCAGAATGATGAGAAAGAAAGTTTGTTTATTTTCAAAGCACGAGGGCGATGTTGGAGAATAGAGTTCATGAAATTGGAGACAGACTTGCATGAGCAGTTGCGAGAAGAATAACACCACGAAAAGGAACCAGGAGGATGATGACGTAAGCAGAGAGAAGGGCTGGTGAGGCAAATGGTCTGGAACCTTCTAGACAAGGCTTGAAGTCTTACTATGGGGTTGTCTCCGAGGAAAGACAAAATGTGGTGAAGAATCTCATCTGGTAAATCACTCAATGAATCTTTGCCTTTTGCTTCCATTGTGATTGTAGATATGAAAACTCAGTGCTTCACACGTTTGATCTATACATGAAGAAAAATATTTATTACATAAAGGGCGCTAATCAAATAAATTTCATAATTTGGTAGACAACCCAAAAAATTTACCAAATAATCGCACTATGTTCATGGTTGATCATCTGTTTTATTATCAAAAATCTCGAAAAGCCTAAACTAATTTTTTCAAAAAAAAAAAAAGTAGTATCTTCCCTACTTGTGAAGACAGTCGAAGGCATAACTTCAATCATCTGAAATTTATTTACTTCTACAAGTTTAACTTCTCCTCCTTCATGTACACTCTCAACCAAGCTTACAAGAAAGGGCATAGGGACCTCATGAATGCCTACAAAGCTGTGTTGCGTCTCTACTACCAACTACAAAGATCTAAGCCGTTGGTTCAACAAATAAGAAATATTAAATTATTAAAAGATAAATAATAAGGTCTCAGAAAAGGAATGTATGGGATAGGATACAGTTAGGGCTGAATGAAAAGACTAACGGCTCAAATCTTATCTTCACTTAATCAAATAGCGGTAGTAGAGATTTATGCCCTGTTTGGTACGTGGTATTGAATTTTGATGGATTGTGATAGGGATAGGGATTGGGATTGGGATTGATGCTTTAAAAATATGTTTGGTATGAGGTGTTAATTGGAGGGAATGATTTTACCAATCTTATTTAATAAAAAAGTACTAATTATAAAAAGACTCAAATACCCTATCCTAATCCCAAACTTGATCAATCAACTAAATTCTCAGGGAAATCAGTGTTGAACTCATCATCGCGATCGTCATAATTGGAAAGGTTCACCTAGTAAAAACTTCAAATATATTTCTAAAAAACTAAGTAAACAGGGTATATTTATTGCCGTGAAATCAGCAAAACAGGAAAATCAGAAGGCTATGGATTCAAAGTGACCAAACAAATAAATAAAAACCCATTTACGAAGCTAACGAACATTAAAGAGCTCTCGTCTAATAGGTTCGTGGCTTTGACTTCTGATATAGAGATGAGAGACATCTCGATATCACAATCAAATCGCTAATTAATAGCCAACAATGCACATCTTCGACGGAGAGAAAGGGGAAAAGTGATCGATGCTGAGGCGACGGAGTGAGCGGCGGTGAGGGAAACCGTGTGAAGTTGAGACATCGATGGTGAGGGGAAAAAAAAGAGGTAGTGAATATTTGAGAGGGATTTTAGGTTATGATTGGGGTGATTTTTGTCTAGAAATATTGTATTTAAGGGTATTTTTGTCTTCACAATTTTACAATCCCGGGATTCAAAACACAATACCAGGGGGAGGTGGCTTTGCAGCAATCCCGGTATTCCCAATCCCTGGTTATCCATAATCCCTCATACCAAACAACACATTCTGACTCAATCCCTGATCTAATCCCACTCCCTGTCCTCAAATACCACATACCAAGCAGGGCCTTAGATCCGGGGGCATACGGTTGTGGCGGCTAAAAACCCAGGTATTGAAAACCGGACCGGACCGGCCGGTTCAGCCCGTGAACCGGCGAACCGGTGGTCCAACCGGTCCGGTCCGGGGGTGAACCGTACGGACCGGTTCACCCATTTTTTTTTTTTTTTTTTGAAAAAATTCATTTTTTATTATTTTTACATAGAATTTCATATAAATAAGCCTAAAATATTTACTTCCTCACCGGTTTAGTCCCGGTTTAGCTCCGGTTTGACTACCTATCTGACCCACTGACCCTTAACCCAGTGCCCTGACCGGTTCAGTGACCGGTCCGGTTTTCAGTACCTTGCTAAAAACAGAATAGTTATATATATAATAGACGCATACTGTTAGGGTTATTAAAGAATCTATATGAATGTCGATAAGGTTATTCAAAGCACAGATGCTCAAGAAATACCCATATATACAACATCAAGAGAAAGAATATATGAGATAAAACCACAATATTATGAAAAAGAACAATACTGTGAGAAGGAGATGCAGAAGGAAGTCGTCTTCACATGGAGAAGAAATTCCAAGTAGATGTGTGGGATGAGAGGAGGCCCTCAAAATTCTTTGCGTCTTCTTAATATATTTAGTAGCAGTATTATATTATATATTTGTGTGTATTAATATCTAAACAAAGCCAGTACGGACATGTTAGACCTTAGGTTTAGGCCCACCTTTAGTGGGTAGGACCAATTGATTAAAAAATAAAAAATAATATCAAATAAAAAATAAATCAGCATTAATTATAAATTTATTAATTAAGAAATAAATAATTATACTTAAGAAACTAATTATTAATTTCCTATTGCTACTTAGAGAGGGTAAGCAGAAGTGTATACTTCACATACCTCTAATATGGTAGCACCTCAAAATTCTTTGCATCTGCTTAGTCTATCTATTATTATATTATATATTTGTGTGTATTAATATCTAAATAAAGCCGGACTTTAATTAAGTGTTGCAATCCAAGGTGTGGAATATCTTAATTCTTAAGTGATTTTATATTAAGATATGTCTATATATTTTGGAATCATAAATAAAGGTCAGTTAAGATACTAATATCTTCTGGGGGAAAAATAAGTTATTAATATCTTATGGGAAAAAAGATATTAAAATGATTTTTGGAGTAAATTGTTCATAAAATAATATCTTCAGCCATGTAATTCTTCCTGTAAATTATTTTTTAGTAGCACTCAACACATTAAAATGATTTTTGGAGTAAATTGTTCTTAAAGTAATTCTAAGCACTATAAAATACTACCTCCGATTCAAAATATAGGCTCCAAATAACTAACTTACACAATTTAAAAAAATTGATTAAAAATAACAAATAGGTAAAACTTGCAACTTGCTTTTCTAAAACACTCTTATCTATGAAGAGAGTGAGAGGGAGGATAATTAGGAGAAAGGATGGGTCGCTGAAAAATGGAGACAACATGAATAGAGAAAAGATACGAAAGAAACATATAATTAGTTAGGGTAAAATTAAAGAAAAACATTAAATGATGGGACAAATCTAAAATATATCTTATATAAAAAAAAACCACAGCCTATTTTTATTTTAAATATAATAAAAATCTATCATTAAATCTCAATTATTAAAAGTTAATCTAATGATAGAGACAGTAAATAGAGAGTAAATGGAAAGGGAGGTCAATGAAGACACCTTTCTCCCATCTTTTAGTCCAGTGTTTTGTTTTAAAAGTGGGTCAATCACCCCCTAATTTAACACTACTATAACTGTGTCCCGTGCGTAGGTTAAGATGCAAAAGTTACCGTGCGTAGGTTAAACTGAGAAAGTTAGTTAATTTGACCTATCTTTTCTAAAACATCTATTCATCTTTCCTTAATTCTTTCCGGCTACTTTACTTGATTGATTACTGTTGGGTAAGAATAAAAATCGTTGGTTTTTTTTTTAAAGCTCCTAAATCTAAGCCATAAACACCAGAAATCAAAGAGAATGAAAGTCCCAAAATCTAACACCTATGGGGGATTAGATGAACCTGAAGGTAGAGAGATTGAGAGCGTGCGTGAGAAGAGTCTGAGTCTCCAATCTTATTCTCTAAAGTCTAAGAGCGATAGGTGATGTCAAATGAGCGAGAATGATCAATGTGAGAATGGAAGGGTGAGCAAGGAGGAAGCAGAGGCAGCGAAATTTGGGGAGTTGGGGCCCTATCTGCTTCATATTTAAAGTTTATTAGGGATTTTGTAAAATATATTTAAAACACACACACACACACATATATATATATTTGAAGTTTATTAGGGATTTGGATTTATCCAAAAAAAACAATTATTAGGGATTTGATAAAATATATTTAATATATATATATATATATATATATATATATAGTAAATAGGGGTTTAAAAATAAATTAAAATATTTTTTTAAAAAAAACACACACACACACACCGGAAGGGGATTAGAATTTGTCCCGTCCTAAAAATTTCCTATCCATTGCACGGGTTTGGGATAAGAAAGTCTTGAACGTCTCTATTTAGGATCAAACTATACTCCCAAAATAAATTTTACATTAAACACATAAGGGAAGAGAGTATTGTAAAAGACTCAGTCTAGCTTAAGGCCCATTTAAAATCATACATTTATAAGGAATTAAGCCCAACAAGGGCATGGTTCAAATTACCCACCATGGGCAAATTAGTATGAATTTGATTATTGTCAACTGAATTAATTACCTACATATTAATTATTAGTATTATTATTAATTTCAATTTTTCAAGGGGAAAATCCCACAAAAAGATTTTGGAAAATGTAAAAAGACATAGAAGTGCACCCAATTTCAATAATGAACCAAAAGGCGATTTTGTAATTAGCGGGAAAAGACAAAATTCAAGGGAAAAGACAGAAACGCCCCTAGTCATTAAAAAAAAAGTTCACACCCTTAATTATTTAAAAAAAAATACTCCCTCCGGTCGTAATTATAAGACAAAGTCGATTTTTTTGGAGAAATTAAGGAAGCCAATTAAATTACTTTAGAGTATTTTTATTTTTATTTTTTTCTCAAAACTAATTATTTTGACTAATAAACTAATACATAATCTAAGGATATTAAAAATATAAACATTCTAAAGTAATTTAATTAGCTTCCTTAATTTCTCCAAAAAAGTCAACTTTGTCTTATAATTAGGACCGGAGGGAGTAGTTCACATCCCCATCACTGGAGCCCCCACCCGCACCCATGCCGTGTTAGGTCATTACTTGTTAAACTTTCCAATTCAAAAAGGGCGTCAATCCCATTAATTATAAATATATTTTTTTTTTGTTCAAAAGGGTACTTCTATTAATATTGCAAAAACATATCTAATACAATACAGAAAGCCAATCCCACAAATAACAGAAGAAAATTAACATGGTAAACAACACAACAAAATAGCATAAAATCGAGTAAAATAGGCCAAAGACTGATCTGGTTCATGGAGAAGCAGTAGCATCAAAATGACAACCCGCCTTCTGAGCATCCAAAGTCAGTATAGAAGACAAAGAGAGTGATGGTTGTGACACCCACCCCGTAGGGCACACTCCCTTAAAAGCATCAGCTGCAATAAGGTCAGCTGCGAAATTACCCCTACGAGGAGTAAAAGTAAGAGAGAACCCAACTCGAGAAGCAAGAAGGTTGATAATGTCTTGAATGATACTTCGGCATTTCCATTCATACAGATCCGGCTGTTAGCTTTCAACACTTGATTTTAGAAGTTGATTGTCTGTTTCAAACAAAGTTTTGTCGTGACCCAAATCCACCGCTAACATTAATGCTCTTTTTAAAGCTAAGACCTCAGTTATGAACGCCGACAAGGATTTAATCTTATCAGCAAAACCCCAAACGAAGTCTCCATACTCATTTTGGCAGATAATTCCAATAGCTGCAGTGCCCATTGCTGATGAGTAAGCGCCATCACAATTGATTTTGAGAATACCTGGGGGAGGAAAGCACCAATGTACACTATCGGGGTCAATTATAGAAATAGACTCATTCATATCAGTTACATCATTCAAAGCACATAATTCCAGATTGGATCGCATAGCCCATTCAATAACGAACTGTGGACTAGGTTCTCGCAGATTAAACACCTTTTCATTCCTTTGCTTCCATATAAACCAAAGGATCCAGCAAATAAGAGTAATGTCAGATGAAGCAAAATTTGATCCCACATCTGTAATGCATAGCCACTAAGAAGTGAAGTTCCTTACTTGAATCACATCAGTTTTAACACCTAAATGGCAACCAAACCAGACACACCTTATCCATGAACAGTGAAAGAAAAGATGTTCAACTGTTTCCTCCTCTCTGTCACATATAGGGCATAACTTAGTAGATGCCCTCTTATGTCGGAATAGAGCATCATTAGTGGCCACAACTTGGTTCAGAATCCTCCAAACAAAATGTTGGACACGCGGTACAATGTTCAGCTTCCATATACTTCTCCAGCTAGCTGGCGACATATTAGTAGAGGAGCTAGGTTTATGTATAGTGTAATGCCTAGCCTTTACATTTCCATACCCCAACTTGACTGAATAATTACCATTGCTCGCTGGGGTCCAAATGATCTTATCTTTCAAACCATTCAAGGGGATAGGAATTTGGATAATTGCATGTGCAAGATCATCAGAGATTAAGTGTCGTATGGGAGACAAGTTCCAGCTACCGTGTACAATGAGATCACACACTCGCCCTTGCTGGAGAATATCATCATAATTATTAACAGGTTTCTCAGGAAATTGAACATCTGGTACCCATCTATCTTCCCAAATGCGGATGGAGGAGCCATCACCTAGATCCCACAGTAAATCTTTCTTGAGAAAATCTCTAACATCAATGATACTAGACCAGCACCAAGATGCTTTGTATCCTTTTTCAACATCCATAAACTCCCCCTGTGGAAAATAAATGCTCTTCAAAACTCGAGCCCACAGGTTATCTGGGTTATTAAGAAGGCGCCAGGCTGTTTTAGCTAGTACAGCATCATTAGCAATAGTGAAATCTCTAAATCCCATACCTCCTGCACACTTGGCCTCAGTGAGAGAATCCCAAGACTTCCAGTGAAGCTTATGTCCAGCCGCATTGCCCTCCCACCAGAAATTAGCTATTACGTTATTTAATTCTTTGCATGCTTTGATTGTAAACTTGAAGCAATTCATGGGATAAATTGGGATGGCATTGATAATTGATTTGATCATAACTTCCCGCCCTGCAAAGGATAAAGTGGATTTTGTCCATCCCTGAATTTTATTTCTTACTCGCTCTCTGATATAAGATAGAGCCTGGTGCTTTGTTTTACCCCATACACTCGGGATACCCAGATATTTACCCGGATCTTGCATAGCCTGGATGCCTAAGATGCCACTCGTCCTGGATTTAATTATCTCCGGTGTATTTGCCGAAAAGAAGATGCTGGATTTATCCAAGTTAGCAGACTGACCAGATACAACACAGTATTGATTCAAAATATTTTCCAGGTTTGTACAATTCCTCTCATTTGCATTCATAAAAAATAGGGCATCATCCGCAAAGAAGCAATGAGAAAGCTCAGGACAAGAGTTGCTCAATTTAATCCCTTGGAGATTTTTAGACATTTGACTCTTGGTAATCATAGCAGACAAAACTTCAGTCACTAGAATGAATAGATAAGGAGATAAAGGATCACCTTGTCGTAGACCCCTACCTGGAGAGATAGAGCCAATTTTCTCTCCTGAAACACACAGATTTAGCCTGACAGAATTCACACACTTCATAATTAAACGCACCCAATCTTTACAAAACCCAAATTTCAAAAGAACAAGCTCTAAGAAATCCCATTCCATATGGTCATAGGCTTTGCTCATATCCATTTTAAGTGCAAATTCATATTTATTCCCCTTTTTCTTTCGACAAAGATAGTGATAAACCTCATGTGCAATGATAATGTTGTCTTGAATAAGACGACCAGGAATAAAAGCACTCTGGTTTTGGGAAATACAGGCATCAAGTAAAGGTCTCATCCGGCTTGCAATAATTTTAGATATTATCTTGTAGGAGAAATTACAGAGCCCAATAGGACGAAAATGGGAAACATGATCTGGTTTCTCTATCTTGGGAATCAGAGTAACATTAGTATAATTGATTTCATGAAGATAAGAATTGCCAGCAAAGAATTCTTGAACCATGGAGCATATATTTTCACCAATTTCAGGCCAAGCTGAATGATAAATTTACCTGAGAATCCATCAGGATCAAGGGCCTTCGTACTTCCCAAGCTAAAAGCAGCTTCTCGGATCTCCTCTCGTGTCACAGGAAGTAATAAATTAAGATTCATCTGTTCTGAGATTTTGGGTTCTATGAAATTTAATACTGCTTCGGTACGTCGACTCCCAGAAGGAAGAAACAGTGTCTCAAAAAAAGAGGAGATATTGGCAGCTATTGACTCTCTACTTGATAGCCAGGTCCTTGAATCATCCTTTAAACATAGAATGCTATTGTATTGTCTGTGATGGATTGTAGTAAGATGGAAAAACCTTGAGTTCCTGTCTCCTGCCTGTAGCCAATTAATTCTCGATCGTTGCCACCAATACTGCTCTTCCTTATCCATGGCATTTTCGATTTTAGCTATAATTTCAGAGGCTTTCTTCTTACTCTCAGGAGTTTAATACCCCTTGTTCACAGACAGCGAGCTCCACTTTGAGTTGCTCAATAACTTTTTTGGAATTCGGAAACTCCTTCTTGCTCCACCTGGTTAATTCATATCTACAAGAACATAAGCGGCTTACAAACTCAGTAAGAGATGAAGAATCACTTACATAGGGTCGTTGCCATCCATTACGTACAGTAGCCAGATAGTTCATGTGTGTAGTCCAGACATATTCAAATTTAAAGGAGCGGGTTCGAAATTGTTGCTTACACCAACAGTTAACTAGTAGCAAGTGGTGATCAGACCCTAACGGGTCTAAATGGAACACCTGTAGATGAGGAAAATGTTCTCTTAATTCAATATTACCCAGAGCTCTATCAATACGTTCACGAATCGTTCCTTGTCCCTCCCTCTTATTGCACCATGTGAACCTGTAACCATTGAATCCCAAATCCATAAGATTACAGTCAGCCATAAAGTTCTGGAAATTAACTATCTTCCTCCAAGCTCTCGGATTGCCCCCACTTTTTTCTCCTTGAGCTGCGATATCATTAAAATCACCCAGACATAACCACGATTGATCAACATGCTGGGCAATACGCCTTACTTCTTACCAACACAACTGACGCTTATTCTCATTCGGGGGTCCGTAGACAAAATAAATATAGGAGGGCGAGTCAAAAGTCGAAGATGAAACCTTCATGTGAATTATATTTGCTGAAGAGAAAAGGATATTCACCACAACTTCATCCTTCCACCACAGAGCAAGACCTCCACTACGACCAATAGGATCTACCAACCAATCTTCTGCAAAACCACACCTTTTCCTAACTTTCTTCACATTATTCTTTTTTTGTTTAGTCTCCTTTAAGAAGACAATTTGGGGCTTATTTCGGAAACATTCTTCCTTCAGATTTTTGACTGTCAAGGTTGCCCCGAGGCCTTGGCAGTTCCAGCTTAAAATATTCATTGTAAACCGGTGGTTGGTCCCATCCAACCACCGGCGTTTTGAGTAGAAGAGAATGAATTACTAGAGTCGAAGTTGCCATCAAAGCTAAGCCAACTACTAGGAAAGTCAATTTCAGAGTTTGAAGCTATAGTGATACCTCTATTATGAAAATAACTTCATTTCACATGGCCAAGATTTACAAAATATACACATCCACACACTTGTCCTACAAGAGCTGACAACTTCCAAGAGCCCTATATTTAACGTTCAACTCCTCACATTGACTAGTTGACCAAATATGGGACTAAATCCCCGTTTGCTTTAAACAATGACGATCTAGGATGTAAGCTCACTTTAAGGCTTAAGCGACCTGCAATGCTTCTTCACGTTTCAAGTCAAACACTTTGATGAGCGCGTCTTCAACCACCTGTTTGAACACCAATTTACTCTATAAGAAAACTTTTTTATATTTTTGACCCGTACGAAAAGAACAAGAATGCAAGTTTTGACTGCCCCATTTGGTGTCTCCGTACAAAATCTATTTACTTAACAGTACTGATTCTTTTAATTTCACATTATAATAGTAGGAAAATGAGTCGTTCTCATTCAAAGTTACTTCTCTTTTCCCCTCTCTATTTTGTATTCTATTTTGTCTAGTTTTATCATTTCATAGGCAATAGAAATTACCTTGTCAGGTGTGGATGCACCAGAAGTTATGCCGATAGTTATCGGACCCTCCGGTAGAAAGTTTTCTTTCTCCACCAGCTCACCGTGCTGGTAAACCCAAAAAGGATACCAATTACTAGAGAACAGAGCTAATAATAGTTGACGAGGTATATACCACTATGATCAAGCTCACCTTCAATTTGTATGCTATTCTGTTTCCTGGACCAATTCTTTGCTCACTGTCAATCCAGTAAGAAGGAATCCCACGGTCCTCCGCTATCTCTTGCAGGTGTGATGTATTGCTTGAGTTCCACCCACCAACTACTAGCATAAGATCCAAATCTTTCTCCACCAGCTTGTACATAGCATCTTGTCTCTCCTGAAAATGGATAAAAGATTTAGTTTTATGAGGTGATTAGACTAGAGACACAATGTAATTTATAAGACAAGGGAAAAGATGAAGAGAAAGCAAAACCAGGGGAAGCTTAAGATTCTACAGAACTTAAATAAGAAAAATCATCCCAAAAAACAAAAAACCCACCCCCACTATTAGAGGGGAGAAAAGAACTTGCCATATTTGCAAATAATAATAATAATAATAAGTTGGAATATCTATGACTGCAGAAGAGAAACTACCTGAGTAGCATCACAAATGGTGTTGAAGCTTACGAAGTGTTCATTGACGTTTTCCACACCATATTTCCGCATCATAGTCCTTTCCAATAGTTTACCTGTAAAACGAGCAGATCTATAAATATCAAATCATAATTCTTTTCTCCAAAGAGATGAATTGAGATTGTGCAATAGTAACAAACCAATCTCTTCAGTCTCTCCTTTGAGCATTGTTGTTTGGTTTGCAATGCCCACTTTAACCAAATCCACATCTGGGTCAAACCCCTCAGAAACAGCAAATTTAAATTTCTGCCAAAAAAGGCCAATAATGATCACAATGAAGGCTGGAGAGTTAATTTCAAAAGCACTATAAATCATGTGAAAGAAAAGTTTACCTCTAAAAATGCATCTTTCATTGAACTGGATCCATTAAGTCCACCACCAAGAATATAGTCACAAACATATTCAGCCTGTATCAAGTTAACAAGAAAGCAAGTAACAAGGAAAAACAAAGAAAATTAACAACAATGCAGAATATATAGTGTCATAAGAGAATGAACTTTCTTCCACTTAACCCAAAAGAAAATCTGAGTTATAGCTGCAACATAGGACAAACCTCAGCCATACTCTTCACAATAATATACTTCCCAGCAAATGATGCAGTTGCTATAGTTTCCTCATGAGCATATTTACCATGTATGACTGATGTGTACTCTCCTTTCTTGTG
This sequence comes from Inga oerstediana, assembly GCA_963210345.1. NCBI lineage: Eukaryota > Viridiplantae > Streptophyta > Magnoliopsida > Fabales > Fabaceae > Inga > Inga oerstediana. The sequence continues at coordinate 28,727,191 of OY723399.1, forward strand.
CTTTTCAACCGTATTCCAGACCTTCAAGCAATTCATTGAAGAAATCATGTCAGCATATGGGATGAAAAATGAATGCTATATGAATTCAAGTCACAGAAAACAAGCGGTAGTGCGACAGAAAGCCACCTCTGTAAATGAATACCTTTACAACCCATGGGCATGTTGTATCAACAATTTGTACATTTTTCTCGCTCAAAGTCAACATCTCATCCACTGCAGCTCCAAAAGCAGGCAAAACCACAACATCACCCTTGTTGACAACATCAAATTGTTTATTTCCCTCCTTCAAAGGAATATTTTGCACTTTCATCTCTTCTAATCGCTGCATTAACAATTCTTCAGGTTCACTAATCATGTAAGTAACTGGAATTGGTGAATGAAAAAAGAGTAATATGTGAAAGGATAGCATGTAAAGAAAATCAGACAATGACATAGAAAATCTACCAAAAGGAGACAACATAACAACCTCACGAACTGAATAGTCAGAAAAGTGGGTTAAATAGCACAGCCCCTCAAAACAGGATCATACATTTCGATTAGAAAAGCTATGTCTAAGCTTCAAGATAAATCAGTTGCCGAATTCCCCACATATTGACAACATAGCTAATAAATGATTGTTACTGCCTGTTACTAATTACCCATACATGGCCATTAATAAGAACCAAGGTACAAACAAGATTCAAGACTATTGATAGTGACAAAATGTGTTAGACCTTATTAACAGTTGGGTTGTGGATGATTTCGTTGGTAAGCCAGATTGTCTCGGAAGGAAACTGTTTTCTAGCCTCATAAGCAATTTGAACAGCCCGTTCAACTCCCCAGCAGAAGCCAAAAGCTTCAGCCAGCGCTACTGTGACGTTACCCCATGTATACTCATATCCATTTTCCTTCAAGGTCTTAATGATGTCACCTGAAATCCCAACACAAAAACATGCAAAATTACAAGAAAACAACACATGAAAAAGAAGTCAACGCTGCAAGTATCAAGGAACTAACTTAGGGGTGAAATATTTTATTAAAGCTGGAGTTGAGTAAGGATAAGTAATTGGCTAGCGACCGCATACTCCCGGGCCGTATTAAGCACGGATTACCAAGAATTTTTATCTCGATTTCAAATTTCTCATGAAATTGAAGAAAACAAGTCAACTGAGCAACTGAATCACAAAATTCTAAGTCCCCTTGGGGACATCCAATAAAATTGGAAATACAGGGAGTATAGCTACAAATTTCTAAGGGAAAATTAGCTCTGCAAATAAAAACAGACACTTTCCCCAGTTAAGTGCGAAGTGAACGTACTGGTGTATTCGCGATTCATAAGTTCTAGGGTCGCTTCCTTGTGCCCAAACCCTTTCCGATTATAGTTCTTACTCCTTGTTAGATTCTTCCGGAAAACCTTAGCATCAAAATCAGACTCCACATCAGCGGAAGAAGATGAAGAATCAGCAGAGCATCTAACGGAGAGAGGCTTCCAGCATCGGAAAGAAGCCGTCCTAGAGAAGTTCTCCGGCAACCGCAAGGCGAGGTCCGTGGGAGTAGTGGAGAGACTGCAAAGGTGTGGGGATATCGCCATGGTAGATAGTTAGAGATGTCAGAAAGAGAGCGAGATGAGAGCTTAGCACAAATAGCTGAGTTAGCAAGAAGAGCAAGCTCGGTTCGCCTTGTTCTTATGGCAGCGAGGCAGCAAGAGCTTGTGCTTCTCGTTTTTTATGATTTTTTAGTAGTTTGTTAATTCTTTTTTGACTCAATATAACTTCCCTCAAATTTGATCAAATTTTAATTTTAATTCTTTAAATTTAAAATCGATAATTTTGATCCTTTAAATTTGACCTTTAGTTTCTCACGTTTGAAATCGGTAATTTTGGTCTCTTAAGTTTACTCCGTTTTTAACTGTTGATCCCTCAAATTTGAAAAGAATTTAGGGAAAAATCGAACCGAACTGAAAAAAAACTAAGTCCTTTTTAAATTTGAGGGACTAAAATCACCGATTTCAAATTTGAAGGATCAATGGTCAAATTTCAAGCACCAAAATCACCGATATTAAATTTAAGGGATCAAAATTAAAATTGGGTCAGGAGCAGAAGTTATATTAAATCTTTATTTTTATTATTTCTACCTCAGCCGTGTTTCGTTGTTTTCTTTTCTCTTTTTTTTTCTTTTTTTTTTCTTTTTTCTTGCATTATATAAGATCAATTATTTTTTTCTTTGGTAATAAAGTGAGACAAGAGCCAGCTGAATTAAACTAATAAACTACACTGATATCAGGCAAGAAACGACCTAACTATCCCTGCACATAAAAAATTGAAACTGGTCACTCCTGAAAGTGACTCCTGAGTATAGATTTATTAATATAAATTACAAATGAATTAATTAATGTGTTTTCTATTACAACATAAAAAGGCATATTTCATATTTTCAATAATATGAAATACACGTATTTAGATTATTATATTTATTACTCAATTGCTTAATATTTTGAAATTATACAATTTTATATGATGAAAATTATTATTTTGAAAAACAATATGGATTGTTACTATTTAATGACCTTGTCCTCCATTCCAGGACTTTCATACTCTCTTTTTTTTCTCCAATGCAGGACTTTCATACTCAATAAAAAAAGAAAAAGAAAAACTATTACCATAGAAAGCATAATAAAGGTATTTTAATTTTTGTGAAGAGTATAATTTAATACTCCGTTGAGTTATATTAGGTACACGTGTAAATGTCTTGCGGCCTAAAATAACGTGGGTATATTAATCTCATCTCCTCCGGTCAAAGAAGAAATAGAAAAAATAAAAATATTCTAATCAAGTCATTTATTTGAGAGTATTCTGGATAAGATGGTTTTTATTGCCAATGGTTAAAAATGAGTATTTTAAGAAAATGAATAGATGTTTAAGTTTAACTAATGTAACTATTTTTTTTAATTTTATAAATTAGTTTAAGTTACATTAGTTTTTTTATACATAAATAGTAGGGATGAGTATGGACTGGACTGGACCGGGTTTGACATCAACCCGAGGTCTGGTCTTGGGAAGATCTTAGGTTGCACAAAGCAATCCGTGGTCTAGTCTGGTCCAGCACCAACTTGAGGTCGGGCTGGACCAGATTGGGTCTGGTGGACTACCTGGACTGGTCCAGGTAGGCCAGGATCTAAATTTAATATTTTTTTATTTTTATTTTTTCGTCTTTGGAAGGCAAAATTTGAACCTATTAAACATAATTAGGACCACAAACATACCTATAATAATATAAAATATGTCACCAAAAATTAAAACATCATAAATCTATAAGAATATCCAATAACGTTCAACAACAATAAAAAAAATATGTTGAGAAAAAATATTTAAATATGATAAATATAATTAAGATAATAAAAATACCTATAATCATATAAAAATCATCATAAGAAATAAAACTTGATTATAAATCCTTAAAAAAACTCTAACAATATTAAATAAAAAATAATAATATCTAAATTATAAAAATATTTTTTAAGAAATTGACCTGGACAAGACCGGACCAGTCTAGGTGGTTTGGTCCGCTGGTCTGGAACCCAGTCCAACCCGACTAGTCAGTTTGGTCCAATCTAGTTCGATTTCATTATATTGCTTATTTGGACTGGACCAGACCAGACCGGACTAGCTCGGGTCAGACCAGACTGAACCGGACTACCGGGTTTTTGCTCATCCCTAATAAATAGTTACATTAGTTAAACACTTAAACATGTATTCATTTTCTTAAAATACTCATCTTAAACCATTCACAGTAAAAACCATCTTACCTAGAGTATTCTCAAATAAATGACTTGGCTCCAGTTGTATCTAACCATTTACAAGCACTTTGTGAAGTTGATTTTAATTCTAAATATAAGACATATTTTTAATATTTGTCAACATTTTTCTTAATTTATCCTAATTGATGCTCCCTCAAGCTTCAATAATAATCAAAGAGGAGAGGAAATGAGAAAATTAAGGAAGATAACCAGAGTGTTTTAAAAATTAAAATACATGCCACATTAACTAACTTCTTTAATATAATCAAATTAAGTAAATATGTCTTATATTAAGGATCGGAAGAAATATATATTAAAGGGAATATGAGAGGCCTAGAATTGCAATCTCTTTACATGAAAATTGAGCCCTCCCATCTGCATTGGCGCCTCTTGATCAATGAATCAAACATGGAAGCCCATCAAATAAAAAGTTCTTTTCAACAACAACCATCAATAATCCACATTTGCATGTCTTCATCTTTTTGCTCCTCGTCTTTTTGTTATCTTGCTTCTATACTTATCACCATATTCGTATGTATCCTTATTGGCGCAAAAATGTAAGGGAAGATCTATGAACTCCTTCAACCTGCCCTTCAACCTGTTCTTTTCTACTACTAATGATTAATAAGTAGTTTCCTGATATGATGTCCAAGAGCGATTCAATTTAGTATCAGATTTGGACCCTTGCTTATTCGGTATTAGATGTTGATTCTTGCTCATTCGGTATCAGACGTGAACCCTTGTTTATTTGATATCATAGTTTTAAAATGCATCAAGTGAGGTATCCAAACCCTTATAAGGCGCCCTTCGCTCCCCTCCCTTAGCAGGGTGAGAATTGATAATTCACTAGCCTCTATTGTATAGCTTGATTCATAAAACGACCATTCTCCGTGGTATGCAATTGGTACTAGTGGATCCATCTTTCCTGTAAGAGATCTCCCTGGATAGCAGGAAAATTGATGATTTTTTGAGTGACCTAATAAGGGTCCTTGCATTGTCATTACCTATGTTCCTTTAATTCTATTATATAATTTGTTTAATATTTTCTTCCTCTAATTATATTATTTCCACATATGTGTCAGTAATTATAAACTAATAAGGGGTACAAACCAAAAGCTGGGTTCAAGGTTTATGGTTTAGAAAGGGTTTGTGTGGTTGTTACAAAAAAATGCACAACCTTACTCATTCGGTGTCCAAAAGAGTTCTTGATATGGTGTCAAAAAGAGTTTCAATTCAATATTAGACTTAGACCCTTGCTCATTCGGCATCAGACGCAATTATGTAAATTCTTGACAAATTGTATTGAAAGAAGGAGTAGAAGAGATAAGAGAGAATCTTAGACAGAAAGAGAGAGGAGAAACCTGAGAGAGAGAGAAATACAAGAGTTGCTAAATAAGCATTCATTCACTCTAGCAAAACAACAACTGAGTTACAATGAGAGGCTTTATATAGATAGCTTAATGCCGCCTTATCCATTTAATGAGGTGCATGAGTGCTGTTGACTTATTTATTAATGGCAAATATGTAATTAACTACCAATCCTAATTAAATCCCTAATTAGCTAAGGAGCTCAACTAATGTTGCTCTTGGCTAATGCTACTATAAAGTAGCTACACCACTCTCAACTAAATATTGATCTCTCCTCAACTAACTAACCCTAATAATTGGGAATAGGGGAATTAGGGATTCTAACTACAACTATATTACAATTATATATCAATACCCCTTTTTAACATCCTTGCCCTCAAGGACATGTAGCTTGAAAATCAGGAAATTGCTCTTGGAAACGAAGGAGTGGCATCCAAGAGGCTTCTTCTTCTAATAACCCTTTCCATTGAACAAGTACTTCAGTAATGAACCTGTATAGTACGCTTGCCTACTTGATCCTGAATTCTCATAGATGTTGCACTATCGACACCTTCAATAGCATGTAAAGAAATACTAAGTATTCCTCCCCCACATATTAAACCTTAAGGGTGTCCTCAGTGTTGTCTTCTATATCTAGATCTTGCCCAATATAATGTAGCTGTAGTTTTTGCCTTTGGGGACACCTATGGTCATGAGAAAAAGGAGCATGATAGTAGAAATGCAAATTTTTAGTTCTACGTTCTAGTTCTTCTTCAGGGGTAAGGGCCTTGTAGGTCTTTCTTAGCATTAAAGATGGGATCTTGGAAGTATTGCCAGAATTTTTATCGTGTTGAGGAGGCTTATTTGTTAACTGATTTGTGCGATATGTGGAAGAAGGAGGGAGGGTTGCAGAACATTTTGATGATGATCCTGGGGTTGCTACCGAGATAGGCCGCCTAGATTTTTCTGCTACAATCTTGGCACTTATGCCCTCCCAAATTATTTCTTGCATTTTTGCTAATTTTTGAGCCCCTGTCAATATTCTAAGATTAAACATCTGTACCGGACCTGAAAGTTTTGTTTTGAGGGCCGACACATATTCACCTACAAGATAGTCTTCAGCCAAATCTAATTTGGCAGCGATAAGATCAAATGTCGCATTAAATTCTGCCAATATTCCAGTCTACGTAGGTAAGTCAGTTCACTCATGGGATTTTGAAAGGCTGGGCCAAATTATCTTGCAAGATCACAGCATATTCATCCCAAGAAGGTAGTCGGTTCCTCAACCTTCTTTCAAGAGCACGATGCCACTGGAATGTCTTGTCATCAAGATTAAGTGAGGCCATTTTTACCTTGCTAACTTTTGGTGTGTCATCCAACTCAAAGAAACGTTCACACTTGGTGAATTGTGTTGGCTTTCGGTAAGGAGGATAACTTGGCCTATGCTCTTGATGCCTTTCTTGATAGCGCTCATAGTTTCTTGGGCCATTATGGCCGGCTGCACTTATTTCTTGCTGTAAATTTGCCAATCTCGTATTAAACCCTACTAACAGCCCTTACAAGGTGTTGTCCATGGTTTGCATTTGTTGCTCAGTAGCTTGGAATCGTTCTTCGGCCATTCTTGATCTTTCTTGCAATCTTGTTTGAACCATGCAGCAGCTAGAAAAGCATGTGGCAAAGGATGAAGGTCTTTGATACCACTGATGCAATTATATAAATTCTTGATAGAATTGTATTGAAAGAAGGAGTAGTATCCAAGAGACATCTTCTTCTAATAACCCTTTCCATTGAACAAGTACTTTAGTAATAATTCATTGTCACTGTTGCTTAATTCTATATATGGAATGTCAGAATTCACGATCATTGTGCACAATCTCTAATGTTGAACTTTGTGCATGAAATGAAATCCATGCTGTCAATTTATTAAGTGAATTAAGCTTTCTGTCATCATGCTTGCACCATTAATTTGATTCATTCATGTTCATGTGCTTGACTTGAATTTGAGTGGGGGTCTAGTGGATTATAAGAATTGTTAATATCACTAGCCTCTATTGTATAGATTGATTCAAAAAATGGTCCTTCTGTGCAGTACACAATTGGCATTAGTAGATCTATCACTCTTGGAAGAGATCACCCTGGTGGTAGAAAAATTGATAATTTTCTGAGTGACTTGGTAAGGGGTCCCTATATTGGTGTTACCACATGGTATGTTCCTTTAATTCTATTATTTAATTTGTTTGATATTTTCTTCCTCTAATTATGTTATTTCCACAAAAGTGTCAACAAATATAAGCTGATGGGGGTACAAACCAGAAATAGGGTTTAGGGAAGGGTTTGTGTGTTTGTTACAAAAAAATGCACAACCTTGCTCATTCAGTGTCCAAGAGAGTTCCTGAGTTTCAATTCAGTATTAGACTTAGACCCTTGCTTATTTGGTATCAAACATGGATCCTTATTCATTCGTTATCACAATTCATTGTCAGTATTGCTAAATTATGTTCATGGAACATCAAAATTCACCATCATTATGCACAATCACCAATCCTGAACTTTGTGCATGAAATGAAATCTGTGCTATCAATTTATTAAATGAGTTAGACTTGCTATCATCATGCTTGCACCATTAATTTGATTCATTCATGTTCACGTGTCTGACTTGAATTTGGGTGGAGTCTAGTAGACTATAAGAATTGCTAATATCATTAGCCTCTGTTGTATAGTTTGATTCATAAAATGGCCCTTCCGCATGGTACATAATTGGTGTTCATGGGTACATCATTCCTAGAAGAGATCACCTTGGGTGGCAAAAAAATTGATGATTTTTTTAGTGACCTGGTAGGATCCCTACATTTGCGTTACCATAGAGCATGTTCATTTAATTATATTATTTAATTTGTTTAATATTGTCTTCCTTTAATTATGTTATTTCCACAGTTGTGTTAGCAATTATAAGTTGATAAGAGGTACAAACCAGACATTGTTTATGTATTGAGGTTAAAAATTGATCAAATCAATCGTTGTTTTGCTAGCTTGGTAGGGAGCCATTAGTAGTGATCATATTTGCGAAATCAGCTTATTCTAGAGTACGAATTGTTTCAGCTCCTTCTCCAAAAAAAGAGGAAGAGTAGAAAGGGGAATCCTCTTCCACCTCCTGCAGAGAAGCCCAAGGTGAGGAAGAGAAAGAAAAGGAATCAAAAGGAAGAGGAGGGGAGGCCCAAGGTGAGGAAGAGAAAGAAAAGTAATCAAAAGGAAGAGGAGGGGAAGGGGGAAAAGCAGAAAAGGAAGAAGTAGGCTTGCAATTTAGAATGTAACTAAACAATTGATAAGCTCTCAATAGTTTTATTTAACCTGAAATCATCTAAAATGTCATTCACGTGATTTGGCCAAAAATGTTAGTGAAATATATTAGTGAACTATGCAATATACATATGCTAGTGTGAAATATGCTAGTTTTAAAGTGTGATTTTGAAATACTCCATGTTTAAAAATATGTGATTCTGAAATATGCTAGTGAAATATGATAGTAAAATATGTTAGTGACGTGTGAAAATTGTCCCTGTATATTAAAGCAGCGAAACAGGGAGGCCTTGGCTTGAGATTTTTTTATTGATACAATTAGGGATGAGCATAGACTGGACTGGATCAGGTTTGACATCAATCCAAAGCCTGGTCTGGAGAGGATCTCAGGTTACACAAGTCAGCCCGTGGTCTAGTCTAGTCCAGCACCAACCCAAGACTGGGGTGGACCAGACTGGGTCTGGTGGACATCCAGGACCTAAATTTAATATTTTTTTTATTTTTATTTTTTCCTCTTTGGAAGGCAAAATTTGAACCTATTAAATACAATTAAGACCACAAAAATACCTATAATAATATAAAATGTGTCACCAAAAATTAAAACATCATAAATCTATAAGAATATCCCACAACAATAAAAAAAATATGTTGAGAAAAATGATTTAAACATGATAAATATAATTAAGATAATAAAAATACCTATAATCATATAAAAATCAGCATAAAAAATAAAAATTAATTATAAATCCTTAAAAAAACTCCAACAACATTAAATAAAAAATAACATCAAAAATAGAAAAATATTTTTTAAGAAATTGGCCTGAACCAAACCAGACCAGTCCAATTGGTCTAGTCCCCTGGTCCGGAATTCAGTCCAACCCGACTAGTCAGTCTAGTCCAGTCTGATTCAATTTTATTATATTATTTATTTGAATTAGATCATATTAGACCGAATCAGCTCATATTAAACCAGACTGAATCGAACCAGTGTATTTTTACTCGCCCCTGTATACAATGGCTTGAGATTTCTTTACATGAAAATTTAGTACTCTCATCTGCTTCGGGGCCTCTTGATCAACGGATCAAACATCGAAGCCCATCAAATAAAAAGCTCTTTTCAAGAACACCAATAAATAATCCCAGACTTAGCATGTCTTCATCTTCATGCTCCTCCTCTCCTTGTTATCTTGCTTCCATACCTATTGTCGTATTCGAACGTATCCTTATTGACGCATAAATGCAAGGGAAGATCAATGAACTCCTTCAACCTATTCTTTTCTTGCTGGGCCAAATTTGACTTTACCCATCAAATCTTGGCAGACATGATTGCTTCTGGGTTATCCTAGAAACTTGTACATTTAATCTCCTAATTTGATTTGATCGTTTAAATGATGCTCGAGACCTATTTAAAAAAAAAAAAAAGGAATGTTGGTTGTATGGATTAAGTATTGGGATTCTTGTTTGTTGTTTTTGTAGGGCTTGCTCTTAAATTCGGATTAAACTTTTTACCTCTGAAACTTTACCATTAACCTCCTAAATTCTTATATTTATGTAAATAACTTTCATATAATTACTTTTGTACATCACTATTTATACATTGCTTAAATTTTTGTTCTGATACACATTAATTGCTTAAATTTTAGGGATTACCTGCGTGTCAATCAAAGTTTATGAGTTATATTAAAAAAATAAAGTTTAAGGGGATATATAATTGATAGTTAAGGGCTACCCACAAAGATTTGAAAACTGAATGAAGTTTGTTATCAAGTTTTAAAGGTTAAGGGATTAATTGTTCATGGTCCAAAGTTAAGGCAAATTGTGTGTAATTTAGCCTATTATATATATATATATTATTCATAATACCAAGGTAAAAATCAATCTAAAATAGTACTCATTTTGTTCCTTAATATAAGACATATTTATTTAATTTGATTATAATAAGGAAGTTAATTAAGTTAATTAATATATTATATGTATTTTATAAAACACCTTAGTCTTCTCCCTTAATCCTCTCATTCTTTATCCTCCTTGATTGTTGTTGAGGGAGTATCAATATGAGTAAATTAAAAAAATATTGACAAATATAAAAAATATGTCTTATATTTAATAATAAGATTACCTCTCTAAACATGTATAATATTAGAAGTAAAATTATTATAGAGATGCGAGTTACATAACTTGGCATTTACAAGTTACAGCATGTAAAACAAGAGTCTAGCTACTACGTACATGTGTATGATACTTGATAGAATAGAACACACTCATATCTTCCCCTTTTCCCTGTGAGTACGGCGAGAGGCTTGATCAGAGGAATCAGGCAGTTCTGAGAGACTGAGTCATCATAGCAGTGAACTCGTCCATATCAACCATGCAATCTCCATCTCTATCCACAGCTCTCACCATTCTTCTACACTCTTCAAGACTGCAACTCTCTCCCAGCCTCCTCAACATCTCTTGAATCTCCTCTGCACTTATCTTCCCATCTCCGTTACTATCAAACGTCCTAAACGCGCTCTGTATATCCATCGTCCTTATCCCTCCTCCTTTCTTCTGCGCCTCCATGAACTCCTTGAAGTTTATGAACCCGTCCCCGTCCAGATCCACCACCATGAATATCGACGGCACTTCATGGACCATGTTCCCCATCCCCAGTGCCCTCAGCGTCGCCTTGTACTCCTGCTGCGATATCTTCCCGTCCTTGTTGCCGTCAAACTTGTCAAACACCGTCTTCATCTCCTCCACGTTTGGCTGGAACAGCGGCTTCTGCAGGCCCGAGTTGACTCGGTCTTTCATGGAGAATAGCCGAGATGGCTTCCTCAGGTACTTCCTCTTTGACAGGCTGTATTGGAAATCAAGGAATCTTGTGGTCGACATGATCTTCTTCTTCTTCTTCTACGTACTTCTGCTCTCTATGGTTGATTATATTAGGCTCATAGAATAGAATGCTGCCTCGTATATATAACAATGAAAATGGCCGACATTAAGCGATATGATTGTTCATTGTTGATTGGTTCTTTCTTATGTGAGGAATCTGAGGGATCCTAGGCTATCGGTTATTCCCTGATAACTTGCAGATGACCACGAAACTGAAGATGCTGGAAGAGAAAAAGCGGGATAGGGAAGGTAACAGGGAAAAGAATACATTCTTTTTTACAAAAAAGCTAAGAGTGTATTTATTAAGCTGTGTGTTTGCCTCTCAGGAGAGGAAGGGATGTTCCATTTGCATTCCACGGGTAATGAATTGATTTACAAGTATGTTGTACTGATATCTTTAGTGACAGTGTTCAAATTGAATTAATGAGGGATAAATTCCTGAGGTGGGAGAAAGAGAATAAAGGAGAAGTATTTTTTTTTTTTCAGTGATGGTGGTTATCCCTTGGCCACGTCGTCCACTAAGTCAACGTCCCATCATAGGATTTCTTCTGCGTGTATTATGCAGAGATATATGTTATAAATGCCGTTGTATCTGATACGGAGGCGTATCAATGCATATATGGCATAATAGGGGCATACATGTGTATATACATAACAACAACAACGAGCCTTATCCCATTAAGCAGGAGGAGTTGAGAAGAGGAGTTGAGACGATAAAAATATTGATGGCAGATATGCACCCATCTGTTGTTATGAAAATTTTATTTATGTATTCCTGTATTCAGGAGCAAGGGAGTTACAATGAGAACAAGAAGAATAGTTAATTTTATATACCCACTACCACATTCAGTAGTAATTACAACCGTATGGCAAAGTAAACAAAGCAACCCTTACTCAATTTACAGTCAAGTAAATTAAGCAGAATGAATCACCAAGCGTAATATGCTCTTTTTGCTGATACAGTGTTTACTGAACCTCGTTTTGATTTCCATTATGAGGCCTGTACAGAAATTAATGCCAAAGCAGAAATGATTAGTATGTGTTGAAGGCCTAAAATGCTCCCTAATCACATACTAAATTGCCGAAGAAATTTGTGATTACTCCTTTATATCATCATTTTGCAGTGAGTTTAAGCTGATTCTGATAGGTGATTTTCCAGGGTCCTCCCTAAAAATACCCAAGGCATTATTAGAAAGCAAAGTTAGAAGGAGGAGGAGGAAGGAGAAGTGATGGTTAAATGATTATATTCTTTCTTTTCTTTGGAGATGACTTCTAAAATCTTCCAAACATACCAGTGCGTAGTTGTCGCTTAGGTGAAAGGCAGAAGAAGAAACAACTATCAGATCGTGAAGAGATGCTGTACTTAGTTATACATGCACGCCGCTCCGATTTTGCAGCTCCGGAGGAACATTACCATCAAGTTTGTTGTTCTGGAGATATCTGTCATGCCAAAGCAGAAAACTTATTCAGTAGTAAGCTGAAGACCAAAAAGAAGAAGAGAGAATGACATTGTTCAGTTCTGTGTCCCTGTAATGGCAAGCATCTTACACTTCGCGCAGTTTTGGGAGATTCCCAAGTGTCGAAGGAATTGACCCATTAAACTGGTTATTCTCCAAATGCCTTTCATTGTAACAATGACCAAATGAAAACAAAGAAAGAAAGAAAAGAGGCAGAAAAATTAACATCAGGTCACAGTAGATATATTAAGAAAGCTCAGGGAAAAGAGTAAAATAAAGGGTAAAGCTTCAGTAATGAAAACATCTTCGTCTACATACAAAGTTTGTAGCTCCTTCAGCTTAGACATCTCGGGGATTTCTCCTGAGAGGTTGTTTCCAGGCAGCCAACTGAGCCAATAATTTCCATAGCAGAGTATCAAAATTAAGTTGTAACTAAGAGAAATCACTTACCAATTTTTAAATTAAATGGGATATATTCCTTACAGGTTTATGAGCGCAGTTAAATGGCCAATGCTTGGAGAAAGTGAACCGGACAGCCCCGCCTCCGTCAAGTTCCTTCATACCAAAACCAAAAAAATAGAAATCGCCATTACACAAGGCGCTGTAATTTTAGTTTTAAAACTCAATAACTTGTAACCTGTTGTTAAACTTTTGCAAGAATATCTTTCAATGCTATTGATGTTGGCCATCTAGTGCCATATTTGCATCATAAGCATGCATGATTTGCTGATTCATCCTAACCATTTAACATACTGGGTATCACAAGTCACACACCTGAGTGATTATACGCTATTATCTACTTTTTATCCATTTTATAAGGTTTTTTAGTAAGAATCATGCATATATTTCGCCACTTCAATATTATCAGCATAATGAAACAAGTTAAAGGAATCTTAAAAAAATTGGAAAGAAATTGCAGTTACCACTCGAACTTACACTGAGATGACCTGACTAATAAACTCTTCAGAACATTGAACTCCAGTCCATGAATTTTCTTTAGGTAGGCAAGGATCACCACTCCAATCAGGAGGTGGATTGTCAAAACTTTTTGCCAATTCTTCCATTGCAACCACTATAAACAGAATGCCATAGCAACCATATCAGATCATGTGAACGGAGTATCATCATTTTGATTCTAGAATTCAATCAAGAAGTTACAAAGAGTACAGAGAGATCTACAAGATACCATCTCTATGAATAGTATGGCCCCCCAGAGGAAGAACCATCAAGATTTCTCCAGCATTGATTACAGGTCCAACGGGGCTCCCTTCTCCAGGGGCCAAAGTGATTTTGGTTTGACCAGAGAGTGGCCACTCTGGAGAATAAACAGTAAGACCGCTGGCTGTGACGTTAAGGTTTGAGAAGAAAGTTTGGTTATTGATAGCAACATCAAATACCCTCCAGCTGTAAGCGCTTGGTGACCTGTTATCCTGAAAATAGAGGGCTATGTAGTAGTTGGTGCTCGGAAGGGACACAAGTGGCCATTGAAGTTCAAGCACCTTCCCTCGGCTAGTTGTAACTCCAGATGTGAATGCATTCACTGGAGGGAGATTCCAGAAATCTGATGAAGTTACATTCGAATGGCTCATCACAGAGGGGTTCTGGTCCAAAAATGGTTGCCACATCCGGTTGAATTTGTCGTCAGGATAACTAGTTTCACATATACACACATCTTAACCATAAGATTTCTCTCTGATTCCACAGTTCAATTTACATCATTCAACACACACACACATATATTTTTTATATTATCATCCGGTATCCGGTTTGGGATTTGTGGCCGCCTCTCCCAATACAAGTGTCTCCTCTAGGACTCAAACTCGAGATCCCAAGGATCTAGCGGCAGCAGGGCCTTACATTGCTAGACCAGCTCTATATTGGTCATTCAACACATACATTACCAAATAACAAATCCAGCATTTTGTTCGTACATGATTCTGCATCACTAAAGCAAATTTTAATTTAACTCTGTTTTTTGAATTTGATCTCTTATGCATGGAAGTCCTTTCAATGTTATCTTCCCATTTCATTTCCATTCATTAACTAACATTGAATCTATCTTAACGTTGACTCATACTTGTTAACTTATGCCAGGCATACACTCAGTCCACAAGAGATAAGAAGCCCTAAATAAAAATGCAAATTTCAAGAAATTCATGAATGTGGGTGAACTTCAAAGATATGAAACTTTTCACGAAATTAAAATTTCTGATTAGAACTAATCCGATATGGACTAGGTCAGTTTTGATTTAACATGATTCACCATTGAAGATAGGGTGGAAAGGAGACTTTGAAACCATTTTTAATGAATAAGGAACTAAAATGAAAGAAAGCAACCATGGGTGACAATTTAAAACACACAGATTTGTCGAGTATATAGACATAGGATTTTTAGCTCATAAAAACCCTACAAGATTAGAAGATTACGAGCAAATCTTATAGCTTACCCAATGATTTCTTCACTTTCTCCAAAATTCTGCCTTGCAACAGTGACAAGGGCATAATTGGTGAAGTTAGTGGGGTTATACACAGAAGCATCCAAGGCCTGCACCTCCAATGCTGAAATGAAAGGGCTGGAACTACCTGTCTGGTTATTCCTTGCCAAGCACACACTCAACGTCTTCCTAAACGGCATCACTACAACCTCAAAGTAGGAACTAAGGCCTTTGGAAAAGTCCTCTGTGGTGTTTATGGTGCTCCATTTAGTCCCTTCAACAATTTGGTCAAACACTGGAGGCTCCTTTCCTCCATCAAATCTTCCATAATAGAATATGGTTTTCACAAGGTACTTGCCCTGGGGGTTGACAGGTATAGAATAACAGTATTTTCTAGCCTTTGTGTCTGGAAAGTAACGCAGTGTGGACAATATCGGAACCAAGTTATCTGACTTTATAGTGGTGGTATTGCCCACTTTGATGAAGTCTTTATCAGATATGTAATTGAGACTTCCCACTGTCACATTTTCCGAGCCTCCGCAATTTAACAAATACCCTGTGTGCATGAATAAAGGACCCAAGTTATACACTTGTTTCTTCAATTGCTGTATTCCAATCCTAAGTTAAGATAATGGAAACTTTTAATGTTCAAAACGTGTTTTCCTTTGCATTGAACAATTTTAAGGAATCAAAACGATATCACAAAGTTAAAGTCATTCTAACAACAAACTTACACTCACGTCCAAGCAAATTAACAGGTAAACTTTAGCATTTAAAAAATCAGAGCGGTTCTAAAATCTAACTACGTCAATGAACTACAGAAATCTTATGTCACAGGCTTGATACCAGTGAAGGGAAAAATCGATTTCAGACCAAATCAGGAGAGGAAAACTCTTAAGTTAACATTAATGCATCTAAAGATGAGGACATTGTGGGGGGGGGGGGGGGGAACCATATAGACCCATTAATCTATGGCCGAAAAGCGGAAAAAAGACGCAAACATGATGGTGTTTAACTACATTGGTGGATGAATTGGCTAGTGATAATGGAGAATGTACCTTGAGGATCATCAGAGGGAAAGGCAGGATGGGGAAGGACGAGGACGAGGAGGAGACAGAGGAGGAAGACGGAGGGGCTCATGGCGTCAGAACCCGCCGTCCAACCTGAAAGAAGCATGCGATTTGGGAAAGGAGCAAAAAGAGAACGGAGGTGTACGACATAGTGTGTTGATTCTGATACCAGAGGGGATTGACACGTCCAGGGCCATGCTGAATTATAGAACACAAATGATCTTGCCTTTGACTCTGTCAACCTCCTATTTCTTAAAGATGACAAGTCCACAAGTATATCAAATATCAGAAATTACTGCATTGAAGCAATTAGTTTAGTTAGTTATAATTGTAAGATACACAAACACTCAAACACCATCATGTTTGCGTCTTTTTATCTTTGGAAACTAATTAATGTAAATACTCAAATACTCAAACATGTACCTAAAATAATTGTGTTTAACGAATATAAATGGTGTTTAACAAATATAAATGGTGTTTAACAAATACTCAAACATGTACCTAATGTAAGAAATATTTAAAGGATTGATTTTTTTTAAATATAAGTTATATTTTTCATATTTATCAATACTTTTCTAATTTATTCTATTGGTACCCCATCAACAATAATCAACATGAAGGGGAATGAGGGAATTAAGGAAAATAATTAAGTGTTTTAAAAAATACTACTCTATCCGGTCCTAAATATAAGACAAAGTTGACTTTTTTGAAAAAATTAAAGAAACTAATTAAATTATTTTAGAGCATTTATATTCTTATTTTTTCCTCCAAACTTATTAGTTTGACTAATAAAATGATATATAATCTAAGGATACATAACATATAATATGATTAAGTAGCTTATTTAACTTCTTTAATCTCTCTAAAAGTTAACTTTGTCTTATATTTAGGATCGGAGGGAGTAGTACATTTCAAATTAACTAACTTAGCTGTTTTTCTTAATTTAATCAAATTAGGTAAATATATCTTAAAATAGGAGGGTAGGGGTAAGTATTTAGTGCTTGACAAATGACAATATACCTTATTTGGCCAAAAAAAAAATGACAATATCCCTTTATAAACATTTCTATCAATGTTATTATGTTCGTTTGGAATAGCTTATTTTTTAGCAATAAGTGCTTATAAATCGTGATTCACGGTATATGAAGTAAGTATGTGAGAGGAGTTTTATCTCGGCTTGCATAATAAGGATTTAGTGCTCATTTGAATGAGCGATTGGAATGCTTAAAAGCAGTTTTTTAATCGTAATTTATGGTATACGTAGTAAGTATGTGAGAGGAGTTGTGCCTCGATCTACGTGAAAAGCAGCTTATAAACAATTTGATCGCTAAAACAAATATACCCTTATTCTCTAAAATTAAGTGATCCCAAACATAGCTATTGTGTTTGACTCACTAAAAAATTTCAATCAGAGACCACAAATTTGAAAGAAGAAAAAGTCTTTTGACACTCATCCCATTTTCGGAGTAATTTTAAATCACCTGAACTAAAACTTTTATATCACTAATTCCAAACGAAGTGAGGGAATATATAGGCCCCAACTGAAAATAAAAAAGAAAAGAAAAGGAGTTTTTCTTTCCTTTTCTAAGTGTTTGCAGTTTGTGGCTTTGTGCTTTTGTCATGTGCTCTTTAGTACTTTCTTCTTTTTTTTTTTTTGATACATTAAGTACTTTCTTCTTTAGAATTCAAGTAACAAGATAAACAAAAAATAAAAACCTTTCCCTTTTCATTTGTGCTTTAGCATGTTCATTAGAGTTATGATGAGTGGCACATAGATGATGGTCACTTGCAATCTCTCCATTTGCACTGTATTATTAAATAAAATGGTTAAGGTGGGAAAAAAATAATATCTATAGTGACTGTAGCATAAATTTACCGGTCAACAATTAAAAATAGTGAATAAACATCAATTCATAATGGAGGTCAGCGTCCATAAGCTAAGCAATATGGATTTCATATGCTATAACAATTATAAATCAATCGGGGACAAAAATACACCCACAATATTATACTATAGTTTAAATTTCACATCAGTTAAGAAAATGTATGAAACCCTTCGATCTATAATATATGCATAAGCATACTCCTAAATTTCATATTAACTTACCTATGGCAAGGCTAACTTCATAATTGGGTATTTTTAAAAAAATATTTAAAATTATTTTAAAATAATTATAAAATGTGAAGTCATCACTAAGCAATATCAATCAATATAAATATATGCTTTTTTCTATCTTAATTATAGAGCATATTTAATTGTTGGCTAAAGTATACGTTTGATCCTTTATCTTTGTATCAGGGTTCATTTTAATCCTTTATGTTCAAAAAGTGTATTTTTAGTCCTTTAAACTTAACGCCGTTAGTCTTACTTAACAGAAATTGCTGACTCATCAAATTTAAGTGATGACTCATCAAATTTTTAGTTCTTTAATTTACATGATTTAAAATATAAACATATTATATTAAGAAAATATTAATATGTAAACATGCTTCATCAGCGTTTTTTATTTTTTGACATGCACAATCATCACTTAAGTTTAATAAGTTAGCAATTTCTCTTAAGTGAAACTAACGGCGTTAAATTTGAAGGACTAAAAATGTACTTATTAGACATAAAGGACTAAAATAAACCTTGATACAAATATAAAGGACCAAACGTATACTTTAGCCTTTAATTGTTTCATTATTCTTAATAAATAGTGATTAATATTCTTAAATTTATAGAAAAAACTGTAAATTTCTAGTTTTATCAGTCACTAAAATTCAAAAAAAAAAATTTAAGAATAAATGATGAAGGAAGGACATGATTAAAAATTTAAAATAAATAATTTGTTTATCCCAATGCTTCGCCGGTAAGGAAAAGTGCGTTTCATGGACGCTACGCGAAGTGCCGCCTAACAAACCGCCAGGGACGTTATAAATCTGATCGCAAACCGTCATAGGTGACGAATTTCAAAACTCTGGCTCCTGATCTTTATCAACATCTCGTCGTCATTTCAATCTCTTCCAAATTCACTATCCATGGGAACCTCTCAGAGCCGCGAGGGCCTCGATGTTTCCGACTCTGATTACGAAGAGGAAGACGATGAATCACAAGAACAACGCGAAGAAGACCATAGCGATACTAAAACTTCCTCCGGAGTCAAATCCAGAGCGTCGGGGGATCAGCTTGATGAAGTCGACGAGAAGCTCAAAGCGTTGAAACTCAAGTACCAATCGTCCTCCGCGCAATCCCCTAATTTGAAAAATGCTGTCAAGCTTTACCTTCACATCGGAGGAAACACTCCTAATGCTAAGTGGATCATTTCCGATAAACGCACGTCCTACGCTTTCGTCAAAGCCTCCAGTGATAACCCCGACGATGACGACGATGATGAAGAAGAGGGATCATACGGTAAGGGAGAGTCATGGTGGGTACTGAAGGTGGGTTCCAAGGTTCGGGCTATGGTTTCTTCGGAAATGCAATTGAAGATGTTTGGCGATCAGCGTCGGGTTGACTTCGTGTCCAGCGGCGTGTGGGCTTTGAAATTCCCTACAGACGAAGCCTATCGGAAGTTTGTGACTGAATTTCAGAATTGTTTATTTGAGAATGTGTATGGGCTTGAGGCCTCGGAAGAGAACAAAATAAAGATTTATGGAAAGGAATTTATAGGGTGGGTGAAACCTGAGGCGGCTGATGATTCGATGTGGGAGGATGCAGATGATGGGTTTGGGAAGACACCTGAGGCTGTAACACCTGTTAGGGGAACCGAGGACTTGATGGAGGAGTTTGAGGAGGCTGCTAATGGAGGAGTGCAGAGCTTGACGTTGGGTGCTCTTGATAATAGTTTCTTAGTGAACGATGTGGGCGTTCAGGTTTACAGAAATTTTAACCATGGAATTCATGGGAAGGGTGTCTCTCTGAAATTTGATGGTGGTAGGTTGCAGGGAAGTTCAAGTTCAGGGCAATCAGCGGCAAAGAAAGCGCTGTTGATGAGAGCTGAAACTAATATGATGCTAATGAGTCCAATGAAGGAAGGGAAACCACACGCCTCAAGTCTTAACCAGCTTGATCTTGAGACTGGTAAGGTTGTCACTGAATGGAAGTTTGAGAAGGATGGAGCTGATATTACCATGAGAGATATCACAAATGATACCAAGGGATCACAGTTGGATCCTTCTGAGTCGACATTTTTGGGCTTAGATGATAATAGGCTTTGTCAGTGGGATATGCGTGACAGGAAAGGAATGGTGCAAAGTATTGCTTCAGCTAATTCTCCAGTGTTGCATTGGAATCAGGGCCATCAATTCTCCAGGGGAACAAACTTTCAATGCTTTGCAACTACTGGAGATGGTTCAATTGTTGTAGGGTCTCTTGACGGAAAAATACGGCTGTATTCAAAGACATCAATGCGGCAAGCAAAGACTGCTTTTCCAGGGCTTGGCTCTCCAATCACCCATGTTGATGTTACCTATGACGGCAAGTGGGTGCTTGGCACTACTGACACTTACTTGGTACTCATTTGCACATTATTTTCTGATAAAGATGGGAAAACAAAGACTGGGTTTACTGGACGAATGGGAAACAAAATACCAGCTCCGAGATTGTTGAAGTTGACTCCTCTTGATTCACATTTAGCGGGTACTAACAATAAGTTTCATGGTGGCCATTTTTCATGGGTAAGTACTATTTTTTTTATTGATAAATTGCGCAACTGTTGGTATAAAATCCTGGCTAATATGCCTAATTATTTACCTTGCTGCCCCAAAGCACTTTTAATTGCCAGTTTGTTACTGTTTACGTTTTTGTGAGATGAACCTTTTCTTTATCCCCTGCATTATCCATTGAATTGGTTAATGATTAATTTTATGATCAACATAATATCGTAATTGTAACTTAAACCGTACTATGTCTTTTGTTGGGGATATTGTTTTTCCTGCCATTTAGTTAATATTACCATAATTATATTGACTTCTTTTGATATGTAGAAAACTCAGGATATCTACACGTTGTCCATATTTTGGTTAAACTGACAAAAATTACAAGGATGCATGAAGATCGCTTAATATATCAATCCATTTTTCCTGTCTCTAGAACTTTTTTCCCTCAATACTAGTAAATGCTTCTGGCAAAAACAAAGCTAAATTTTGATCAATAGGATTGGTTTCAGAAAATACTGCCGTCCAGCCATTCATGCTTCTAGACTGAAAAGATTATAGTGCAAGCAAAAAGTTATCGTATATGGATGGATGAAATATATTAACAGAAGTACATCCCCATTGTCCCTGTGTATCTAAGCTGGCATGAGCCCCTCTTGGAGGAAGGACTTTCTTAGTACTCTTCTCACTGTTCTGATCTTGTGCATCTGCTTTAGGCGCTTGCTCTTAATTTAATGTATGCAGTTGTATGCTTACATGTCTTTGTCTAGTTGTTCAAGTTAGCCATCTTGAATCCATAATCTCCTGAACTTGGATGCTGATATTTTGCTGACCTGATGAGAAAACCATTCATCTTAAGAGGAGGGCATAGCTTTTGTGGGTTGAATCTTTGATTTATTGTGATTAAAAAGCTGGACCTGTCAAGTGGAGTTTTGCATTGCATTCTTCAAATTTAGAAGATAAGTCTATGACTGTCCTTTGGAAGTGTTAGAGTTGGAAGTATTACATTATATTTTCTTTGAATGATCTCTTTTACCAAGTGCAAGTGGAGAGAACATGTCCCTGTTTTATGGATATATGGACGTACTTATTGATATTCATTTTATCGACATCAGTAACTCAGAACTATATAACATAGATAGGGTCCTGATATGCTAGTACTTTGCTTATTTTGTGTATTATGTGAACCTGATAGTTTAAGATTAAAATATACTTGTTCTAAGTTTTGTGGCTCACTACTTTGGTGGCTTGGAGGTAAACCTGCTAGAGGCATCTCACATTTGTAATTGTTTCTTTCAGGTGACTGAGAATGGTAAACAGGAGCGCCACCTTGTTGCGACGGTGGGCAAGTTTAGTGTGATATGGGACTTTCAGCAGGTGAAGAACACTGCCCATGAATGTTACAGAAATCAGCAAGGGCTCAAGAGCTGTTACTGCTATAAGATTGTTCTGAAGGACGAGTCCATTGTAGAATCGCGATTTATGCACGACAATTTTGCTGTTAGTGATTCTCCGCAAGCTCCCTTGGTGGTGGCAACTCCCATGAAAGTTAGCTCTATTAGTCTCTCTGGAAAGCGACGTGCTACATAGGTTTTTCAGAAACCTTTGTTCACAACATTTCCCCCTTTGGTTTCCTTTTTTTTTTTTTCCGCTGGGTCAAATCCCCCTTTGTTTTGATGTGTGTAGTTTTTTGTAATTAATATTTTCCATGTAACTGTCAAATTTCTTTAGGTCGACTTGTTCATTCTTCTGTATGAGGTTTAGGTTTCGCCTGCTTCTTTGTTTGTATACTCCTGTTTGGCGATGGATAGAAGTGTTTTTCCCCTTCCTTTTTTTCCTTACCTGTGAATGGAAGTTTGAAGTTGTCAAAACACGTGTATTGTCCGGTTTTTTCACAGTGCGAGATGTTTCAAAAGCATCACCCTTCAATATTTATTTCTATCTTTTTATTATTTTTTTTGGCTTGGCCGCAATCAAGATTTTCATCTTACTCTAAGGTCTCAAAACCAAATTAGGCCGATTAACTTGTACAAGATTGTAGGCAAAAGAAGACTGAAAAAATGAAAAAACAGAAAACTGATCGAATCGGATTATAGTAGTCTCTTAAGGTTAAATAAGATCTTCACGAGTACTAGTTGCCAATTCTACTTATAGTTTATTTTGTCTTAAAAGGATGAGAATATGCATTATGCATATGGATAACGAATTGTCAAGTCCTAAGTAAGAGCTGTGAGAGCAAAATAATAGAAAGAAATAAACAGAAAGGGCTTGAATCCATGTCATGCTCTCTTTTATCCTCTCACTTGCTTCGCACCGAACAGACTGGATCTGACCAAACCAGAGCCCAACCTAAAGTCTGGTATATTTTCATGGACAGACTAGGTTTTACGGTCTATGATCCAGTCTGGTTCAGTGAGAACCCGAAGTCGGGCAATACTAGACTTGATATATTGGACTGGTAGACTGGTCTAGACAACACAGGACCTCAAATCCTATAATTTTTTTTCACATTTTTTCTTTGATTTTTGCACACTCCTAACTTTATCCCACTCTTTACATTAGGATATTTTATTATTCATATCCCACTCTTTACATTAGGATATTTTATTATTCATCTACCTTTGCCCTAGTTGGCATCTTGTTCTAGCTCATGCAAAATTTTTTATTTTAAATAAAAGGAAACATAATTTGTATTATTCAGTTTCTGTACTTCAAAAATATTTCAATTGAATAATAATTAATGCTCCCTCTTATCCTTTTTGTAATGAACAATCTCTTTTATCCAAGGAACGAAAAATCGGACCGGGCAATGAACCGGTCACAGCACAGGTTCAAGGGTTAATAGTCAACCGGGGTCTAACCGGTAGTTGAACCGATCATAACCGGTCATATTAAAATATTATAATTTATTAGTGATAGTATATATTAATATATTTTTAAACTTCTATAGATAAAAATAAAGATTTTTAGAAAAAAAAAATGTTTAAAATCTATTAGTATTAGTTATAATACCTATACTTATACAAAGATATCTCATTTCTTATAATTATTATATCTTTTTAATTAATTTTTTTCATTATTTTCTTCATTTTTTTAGATTTGTTCTTTCTTTATCTATTTTTCTCTTCATTTTAGTCTTCAACTTTCCATTTTGCCCTCAAAAAACACAAAATAAAAATTTGAAAATTTAAAAAAAAAAAAAAAAGAGAGGAAGAAACCGGGTCAACCGGTCGGACCACCGGTTTTACCGGTTCTGACCGGTCCGACCGGTTCTGACCGGTTCGACCGGTCTGACCGGTTTTTGATCAAACCGGACCGGACCAGGGACCGGTTCCCGGTTCAACCGGTCGAACCGGCCGGTCCGGTCCGGTTTTTTGAACCATGCTTTTATCAGGGTGGTCCTTTTTATAAGAAATAAATCCTATTTGTTTGAAATTTTAAATTTGTCTTTTCATTTTCACCCTCATTAAATATATGTTACTCATGATCTCTTTGCAATAAATTTTCACCATCCATCACTCATGTACACTCTTTCTAAATAAGGAAATAATTGAAAAGAAAAGTACAAAAGTTACATAATTATTGTTTTAACTAATATTTTGAATCGTGTGATTTTAATAGTTATTCCTTATAAAAGGACTGAACGGAGTATCACTATTGTCCTTATTATAAATCCAATTTGATCAAATATTACATACCAAGGAATGGAAAGTAATACATTTAATATAATATGTCTAAAATTGATTGACTTTTTCAAATATTTCCTTACTTAATACTCTCTCTAGTCCTTTAACATTATCTGTCATAGGGGTGATCCTTAATACAAGGAACACATCCTTGTTGTCTAAAATTTCAAACTGGTTTTTCTATTATTGCTCTCATTAAATATATGTCACTCATTATCTCTATCTAATAAATTTCCTTTCATTATTTCTCATATACAAAAGTTACACATTCATTGCTTTTAACACTAACATATTGAACGTGTTATTTTGGTAGTTATTTGTTATACTCCCTCCAGTCCATAATATAAGATACTTTAACTAATTCAAAAAAAAAATAAGAAGTGATAATTAATTCATTAAATATGTCCTAAATTAAAAAAAAGGGAAAATTCCAAAAAACTACACTCAAAATATACAAAGGACAAATCAGTACAACGAAATTCAGAAATGACAAATCAGGCGGGTGTCAGAAAAAGGAGGAATCTGTCCTTTTGAAATTTCAGCCAAATTACGAAAATGCCCTTCAGCCCTCAGTCGCAATAACAACATCGGAGTTGTTAATGGCAAATCATGAGGTGTTAATGGCGAGGTAAGTGTTGTTATTGACCCTGAAACTTGTGAAGTGTTAATACCGAATCCGAAGGTGTTAATTCCGATGATCATGTTGTTATTCTGAAGTGTGCATGAAGGGCATTTTCGTAATTTGGCCGAAATTTCAAAAGGACAGATTTCTCCTTTTTCTGACACCCGCCTGATTTGTCATTTCTGAATTTCGTTGTACTGATTTGTCCTTTGTATATTTTGAGTGTAGTTTTTTGGAATTTTCCCTAAAAAAAATCCAATTTTAATCTTATTGGAAGATGTGTTTGAAAATTGAATGAGTAGACAAATTGGAAATGAGTATTGATTATAAAGAAAAAAAACTGAAAAAGAAGCATTAATTTATTATAAGTGACTTATATTTTAAACCATGTTATTCTTCTAGAAACATCCTAGATTGTGAGCGGAGGAGAAAAAAGAACTAGAGGGAGTAATAAGAATTGAAAACAGATGCTATACATTTTTCTTACCTACTCTTTTTAGTAGGGGCAGTGACAAGGAAGAGAGGGAGAAGAGAGAGGGAGAGACTAGAGAGGAGGGAGGATAGCAAGAAGGAGGGGGAAATAAGATAAATAGAGGAGGAAGAGAGAAATATCAATACTCAATATAATTTAATTCATCAAAGTTGAATAAAACTGAAAATTATAACTCTATTTATATAGCGTAGAAAATAATAAAATAATAAAAATTCTAATTTAAATTTAAAAACTAAATCTAACTAAAATTTAAAAATTAATGATAGGAAGATCTAACTAACCTAGGTATCCTATTTTATTGAAAATAAATAAATATAAAATAACCTTAAGAAAGTCAATGATAAGAAAATCTAAAAAAATCCTAATTAATCTAATAGATATTCAAAATATCCTCATTTAAATTTGGGAATCCCACCCAACAAGTGAGATACGGGAAGAGTAAACTTTGGCAGAAATGACTAGCTAAATCTTGAAGAGGTCTTTAAAACTTTTCCAACAAAACAAGTATTACTGAAGTTGACTAACAAGCTGTGGAGTGGCTTTCGAAAATGCATTCTTCAAGTGAGGTGGCACCATAGAAAGATAATCAACGTGGGGGGTTTTTGGGTTTATATCCATATGTATCTGGTAATTTTTTAGTTTTTTATGGTTAAGATTCGTAATAGAGATTGTTAAGATTTAGTGCAAGGGAATGTATTAAATATAATTATAAAAATATAAACTGTTATGAATATTAAATATGTGGATATCCATTGACTCATATTATTCTTCCAGTCAACTTGACATAAAGAAGAAAAGATGACTTAACACAAAGTAAAAGCAAAAAGAAGACAATGACATAAAGAAGATATAAAGTAACCAGGATTAAATATAACCATGGTCATACAATCAGGGTTAGATTTTTGACTCTATATAAAGGGCTGTAATCGATTATTTCAGTTGAACTGAATGAGAACTTCTCTCTAGAAATTCTATAATCCTTTCTCTGAATTCTATCAATCTTCTCTCTTATCACATATACTTTTATAACACGTTATCAGCACGAAGCTCTAAAAGAAGGTATGATCTTCTTATGGTTTCTTTAATGATTATATATCTCTTGTTTTATTTTATAGATCTGAGATAATCTGAGCCACTATATGGAATTAGAGACATACTTTTACCGATTTTTATATAACATCGAGTTCCATAGCTAAGATTGGATATCGTTATTGTTTTTATATATTATTTACAAGTTCTTTTATATTATTATTATTGTTATTATGGCCAGAAGCCATACACATCTGATTCTTGAAATTATGACCAGAAGTCATAATGTTTTAATTTTTTATAATATGGCCAGAAGCCATATCTATTCTTATTATATAGCCAGAAGCTATATACATTTTTCATCTTATTATATGGCCAGAAACTATATATATTTTTATCTGTTATCTTATTGTACGGCCAGAAGTCATGTACAATTTTTATCCTGAAGATAATAGTTAATTCCTCATCTTGAGATTAAATGGCCCGAAGCCATACATGGCCTGAAGTCATGAGATTAAATGGCCCGAAGCCATACATGTTTTAATTTTCTTATCTTGCATTATGAATTATTTATTGTCTTTATGAATTTACAGTTATTATATTGCATATTTACATTTCATATTTTAATTATTTTCATTTATTTCTTTAATTAGTTTGAACAATGACAAATCTGGCAAAAACTTGAAATTGTGGCTCTTGATATTACCGGAAAAAATTATTTATCTTGGAAGTTGGATGCGGAAATTCACCTGAATGCCAAAAGTTTGGAAGACACGATTAAAGAAGGGAATAAGGCATCCAACCAAGATAAAGCTAGATCCATGATTTTTCTTCGCCACCATTTACATGAGGATTTAAAAACTGAATATTTGACAGTGATGGACCCACTTGTCCTTTGGAACAATTTGAAAGAAAGATATGATCACTAGAATATGGTCATTCTTCCAAAAGCTCATTTTGATTGGATGCATTTACGCTTGCAAGATTTTAAATTTATAAGCGAATATAACTCAGCTATGTTCAGAATTACTTCTAAATTGAAATTATGTGGAGAAAATGTTACTGATGATGATATGTTAGAAAAGACATTCTCCACATTTCATGCATCCAATTTGCTCCTGCAGCAGCAATATCGTGAAAAAGGTTTCAAGAAATATTCTGAGTTAATTTCTTGTCTCCTTGTAGCTGAACAAAATAATGAGCTTTTGTTGAAAAATCATGAATCCCGTCCAACAGGCTCAACTCCATTCCCTGAAGTGAATGTAGTAACTAATGAATTTTATTATGGCCGTGGCCGTGGCCGTGGCCATGGACGTGGACATGGATGTAGACGTGGGCGTGGCTACAGCCGTGGGCGTGGTCGTGGTCGATATCATGGAGGTTCAAATTCTTACCAGAAGTGGGAAAAGACTGATAAGAACCAAAAAGGGGAAAGCAGTAGGCATAACAAATATGCTGATAATCCATGCTATCGATGTGATAGCAAAGGTCATTGGTCTCGTACCTGTCGTACACCAAGGCACCTAGTTGATCTTTACCAAGAATCAATTAAAAATACTGGTAAAAGATCAAATATTGAAGTTAATCATGTTGATCAGAGCGAGAATCCTGAATATGGCGATATAGATAATAACTATTTGGATGTTGCAGATTTCTTAATATAATTTGAACTGTTATATTTATTTAAAGTTGTTTCTATCATATGTATTAATTTTATTTATGTTTTTATGAAGAATAAATCCTATTGGCATCAATCCTGAAGATTTATGTCTCGTTGATAGTGCAACAACCCACACCATACTCGGGACATGATAAATATTTTTCTTCCTTGGTAATACGAGAAGCCAATGTTCAGACTACATCTGGAAGTATAAATTTAATTGAAGGCTCCGGAAGAGCTAATATTTTGTTACCTGAAGGAACAAAATTATGCATTGATAATGCATTTTATTCTACCAAGTCTAAAAGAAACTTACTGAGTTTCAATGATATCCGCAGAAATGGATATCATTTAAAAACAACAACTAAAAATAATCAGGAATATCTTGTCATTACAAATATAGTTGCTGGTAGAAAATGCATATTAGAAAATTTTCCTATTTTTTCTTCTGGTTTGTATTACACATGTATAAGCACAATTGAAACACATACTATTGAGAACCAGAAGTTCAATAATGCAAACCAGAAGTTTGCCAATTCAAACCAGCAGTTTGATAATATAAACCAGAAGTTTACTAATGAATTTAATGTTTGGCATGATCGGTTAGGCCATCCCGGTTCAATCATGATGCGACAAATAATTGGGAATTCATGTGGACATACCCTGAAGTGTAAACAAATACCACAATCCCATGATTTTTCATATGCTGCATGTTCCAGGGGAAAGTTAATTATTCGCCCCTGACCAAGCAAAGTAGAAAGTGAGTCTCTCACATTTCTAGAACAGATACAGGGAGATATTTGTGGACCAATACACCCATTATGCGGACCATTTAGGTACTATATGGTTTTAATTGATGTATCAACTAAATGGTCACATGTTTGTTTATTATCTTCTCGCAACCTGGCGTTTGCAAGATTACTTGCTCAATTGATTAGATTAAGAGCACATTACCCTGATTATCCTATCAAGAAAATACGTCTTGATAATGCTGGTGAATTTACATCACAAGCTTTTAATGAATATTGTATGTCCCTTGGAATTGATGTTGAACATCCTGTAGCTTATGTTCATACGCAAAATAGACTTGCAGAATCATTGGTTAAAAGGTTGCAATTAATTGCAAGACCTTTACTTATGAAATCTAATCTACCAATTTCTGCTTAGGGCCATGCCATTTTGCATGCAGCAATGTTAATTCGCATTAGGTCAACAAGTTATTTAAATGTTTCCCCCTTACAAATATTTTTTGGTCAAGAACCTAATATTTCCCATATAAGAATTTTTGGGTGTGCGGTATATGTGCCTGTAGCACTACCACAACGCATCAAGATGGGCCCTCAAAGAAAGATGGGAATATATGTTGGGTATGAATATCCATCAATTATAAAATGTTTAGAACCATCCACAGGAGATTTATTTACGGCGCGATTTGCCGATTGTCATTTTGATGAATCATTTTTCCCAACATTAGGGGGAGAAAACAAACAGCTGGGTAAAGAAATTAGTTAGAATGAATTATCATTGGCTCATTTTGATCCTCGTACAAAACAGTGTGAACTGGAAGTTCAAAAGATAATTCATTTATAGAATTTAGCTAATCAAATGCCAGAAGCATTTACTGACCCAAAGAAAGTGACAAAGTCACATATCCCAGCTGCTAATGCTCCTATTAAAATTGATGTCCTTGAAGGACAACCTGCTATGAATGAATCCAAAGCACGCCTGAAGTGTGACAGGCCCATCGATTCCAAAGATAAAAATCCTCGAAAAAGAAAAAGAGCAAAGAATATAGATGGTCAGGTTGAGGATAATGAAGAAAAATTAGTAGCTCCAGAAGAGCCATCTCCTGAAGAGATATTATCTCCTGAAGAGAACATTGTAGTCCCAGAAGAGACCCAGGTACCTGATATATGTGAAAATAATGAGATCTCAATAAACTATGTTATGAATGGAATCCGATGGGATAGAAATGAAGTCAACGTTGATGACATCTTTGCTTATCATATAGCATATGATGTAATGAATGATAATGAGGATCATGAGCCAAAATCCATTAGTGAGAGCCAACAAAGAAAAGATTGGCCCCTATGGAAAGATGCCATTAATGCAGAATTAAAATCATTGGTAAAATGAAAAGTATTTGGACCTGTAGTCCTTACACCTGAAGATGTAAAACCAGTTGGATGTAAATGGGTCTTTGTACGAAAAAGAAATGAAAAGGGCAAAATAACTAGATATAAGGCACGTCTAGTAGCCCAAGGTTTTACACAAAGACCTGGCATTGATTTTGAAGAAACGTATTCACCAGTAGTGAATGCGACTACTTTTCGTTATTTAATTAGTCTAGCAGTAGATGCAGGACTTGATTTACATCTAATGGATATTGTGACTGCCTATTTATATGGATTACTTGATAATGATATTTATATGAAAGTCCCTGAAAGACTTAAGATGCCAGAAGCATCCAATTCAAATTCTCGAGAACAATACTCAGTTAAGTTAAATAAGTCCCTGTATGGCCTGAAGCAATCAGAGCGCATGTGGTATAATCGTTTTAATGAATATTTGTTGAAAGAAGGATACAAAAATGAACCGATATGCCCATGCATCTTTATGAAAAGATCTAATAGTAAGTTTGCTATAATTGCTGCTTATGTTGATAATATCAACATCATTGGAACTCATGAAGAGCTTCAAAAGACAATTAATTGTTTGAAGAAAGAATTTGAAATGAAGGACTTGGAAAGAACAAAATTCTGTCTTGGATTACAGATCGAGTACTTCAAGAAAGGGATCTTTGTATATCAAGAAACTTATACAAAGAAGGTCCTAGAGCGATTTTACATGGATAAATCTCATCCATTATGTACCCCAATGATTGTAAGATCTTTGAAGGTGGATAAAGACCTATTCCGACCCCGAGAAATAAGTGAAAAAGGTGATGAAGAACTACTTGGTCCAGAAGTACCATATCTTAGTGCTATTGGAGCACTAATGTATCTTGCTAATCACACACGTCCTGATATATCATTTGCTGTTAATTTATTAGCAAGACATAGTTCTTCACCAACACGAAGGCATTGGAATGGCATAAAGCATATTCTTCGTTATCTCAGAGGTACTACAGACATGGGGTTATACTACTCAAATGTATCCAAGCATGAACTGGTTGGTTATGCAGATGCCGGATTTTTGTCTGATCCACATAATGGTAAATCACAAACGGGCTATCTATTTACATGTGGAGGTGCAGCTATTTCATGGCGATCTATGAAATAGACTATATCAGCTACATCATCTAATCATGCAGAAATTCTAGCAATACATGAAGCAAGTCGAGAATGTATGTGGTTGAGGTCAGTAATACATCATATACGTACAACTTGTCATTTATCTTCCGGCAAAATGATCCCAACAATCCTCTATGAGGATAATGCTACATGTATCGCTCAATTTAAAGAAGGCTATATCAAGGGCGATAGAACGAAACATATTTCACCAAAATTTTTCTTCACTCACGACCTTCAAAAGGATGATGAAATAGATATCCAGCAAATCAGTTCAAGTGAAAATCTAGCAGATTTATTCACCAAGTAATTCCCAGGTACAATCTTTGAAAAACTTGTTCATGATATTGGTCTTCGGAGATTCAAAGATTTCAACTGATATTATCAAGAGGGGGAGTCGATACACGCTGTAATCTTTTTCCCTTATCTAGGTTTTGCCCCACTGGGTTTTCCTAGAAAGGTTTTTAATAAGGCAGCACTCAACGGTGTATCAATGAATGATGTACTCTTTTCTTTGGCTAGGTTTTTATCCCACTGGGTTTTTCCTAGTTCAAGTTTTTAATGAGGCACATTCATAAATGGACATCCAAGGGGGAGTGTTATGAATATTAAATATGTGGATGTCCATTAACTCATATTACTCTTCCAGTCAACTTGACATAAAGAAGAAAAGATGACTTGACACAAAGCAAAAGCAAAAAGAAGACAAGGACATAAAGAAGATATAAAGTAACCATGGTCATGTAACCAGGGTTAAATATAACCATGGTCATGCAACCAGGGTTAGATTTTTGACTCTATATAAAGGGCTGTAATCAATTGTTTCAGTTGAACTGAATGAGAACTTCTCTCTAGAAATTCTATAATCCTTTCTCTGAATTCTATCAATCTTCTCTCTTATCACATATACTTTCATAACATAAACAACTTTATAAGAGTTATACATTTTTTATAAGGATCACACTTATATTTATTGTCAAACTCATAAGTTGACATTTTAATTTTAACATTTTTATATTTTTAGCTTATAAAGTCATATTAACTTGCTCTTAAATTTATGATGCCTACAAATTTGGCTAATTCGCTAGTTCACATATTGATTTTTCCGCTTTTATATTTTTAGTTTGCCAAATTTGTCAACCTATTCTTAAATTTGTACTAGCTTTTTCGCATTTGATCATATCAACGACTTCACATGTGAACTTCATAGAAATTTCTTTATTAAGTATGATAAATTATAGATTTTGATATATTTAATTTGAATTTGAAATGTATTTAAACCAAATTCTTGTCTTTTTATATTTAAAGGACCATACTTATATTTGTTGTCAACCTCCCAAGTTGACTTTTCGGTTTTAATGTTTTCAGTTTATAAAGTTATGTCAACTTCATGTTATATGCAAATTCAGCTAAATTCATAAGTTCAAACATCGATTTTGTTGTTTTTATGTTTTTATCTTGTAAAATCTTGTCAACTTGCTTTTAAATTTGTGTTAGCTTTTTTGTATTTAATCATGTCAATGGCTTGATATGTAAACTTTATAGAAATTTTTTTATTGAGTATGATAAATTAAGAATTTTGATATATTTAGTTTTAATTATTTGAATTTGAAATATATTTAAACAAAATTCTTGCCATTTTTATATTTTAATTATTTAATTAATAACTATTTATTGATAAAAGCAAATTCTTCAAAACAAGAGCAACCTTACTTACATTAGATTTCTTATATCCATTATGTTAAGTTTTCCCATTATATATGATCATG
This sequence comes from Inga oerstediana, assembly GCA_963210345.1. NCBI lineage: Eukaryota > Viridiplantae > Streptophyta > Magnoliopsida > Fabales > Fabaceae > Inga > Inga oerstediana. Next base: position 28,760,633 of record OY723399.1, read on the forward strand.
TGTCATATTTTTTTTATTTAGATTTATAATTAAATAATAATATTTGAAAATATGACACATGACCACATGTGATTGAAGAATTTGATATAATAAAAATAAAAACTTAACCTAATTTTTTTTCGATGAATATAGTGATTTTAATAAATGAAATTAAGTCCTATCCAAATATGATCAAATTTCTTGAAGTATATTTAAGGGAAAATCCCATATAAAGCGATTTAAAATAGAAAATTTTAAATCAAGTTGATAAATTCAACAAATTCTAAATTGAGTTATTAAAATAATTTTAGATTTTAAAATATGGGTAAAATGGCTTTAATATCCTTTCCCATTTCTTCTTTAAAGAGTTTCATTACTTCATAACCTATATTTTTCAATATATATATATCAACTTTAATATTTAATAAAAAAAATATGATTCATCTATAGTTTAAACATATTTACTATCATAGTAAGAACAAAATCATACAATATTTTTAAGGAAGGAGTTATTTTATTAACATGAACAATTTTTTTTTCAAAGAAATAATAATAGATGCAATTATAAAAAATAATTTTTAATTACTTATAAATTTTAAAATAATTTTTTCATATGAAAAATTTATTTTTGGAAGGTTCTATATTTCAATAAGGAATTTATGAAATTTTAATCAAGTGCATTTAATATTTTTATATCTAGAATATCCATAGAAATATACCAAATTTTCACTCGTCATAATAGAAATAAATAATTAATATTAATAATTCACATTAAAAAATGGAAAAGTTAAAAAAGTGAAATCTTACTTAAATTAATTTTTAAAAAACTCACATTTAAGTGTTAATGAAATTTCTTTTAGAGTTTGTTTAGATTAATGTTAGTAAAAATAACTTTTATTTCAATTGATTTTTTTACAAAATGTCGTTATATGTGTTATATTTTCCATTTATTTTTGCCTCACTTAATAAAAATAACTACATTAATTTTTTTAAGAAGAATCAGATTTATTTTTTTATCGTTTAAACTAAAAATCATTTAATTGATATCAATGATACTGTTGTAGTACATGCTATGCTTTCCTTTTTCTTTCTTTTTTTGGCCTGAGTTATTTCTTATTACCCTTCTAGAATATAAAAAATTCCTTTGACCTAGCAAATTGTATTTTATTTGATTATATATTAATGTTGATATATATAATTATATATATAGAATAATAAAGCCATAGAACAATAAAACTCTTTTAAAAAATAAGAAGGGAGAAAAGAGAGGGGAGGGCATTAAAATTATTTGATGCACGTTTTAAAATTTCAGATTGGGTTAATGACTCAATTAATAATTTATTAAATTTACTAACTTAATTTAGAATTTTTCTATTTTAGGTAAGTTTATATGGAAATAGAAATTTCTTAAAGTATATCTAAATAGAAATCTCACCTATAAAAAACGTTCACCGCAAATCCAAAGCCCAAAGCAGAGTAAGACTATTCTTCCGAACACCCAACGGACTGCGGTGCCTCCTTCTTCTTATACCGTTGTGTTCTTTTCTAGTCCATTTTTTTCCCCTCATCGTCATCTGTGATAGGTGCAGAAGAAGAGATCTTCATTCAAAGGCGTTCATCGTCAGGTAACTCCTTTCTTTTTCAAATTACTTAGGGACTATTTGGGTATTCTACTGGGATCATCAGGTACTAAATCCCCCCCCCCCCCAACTTTCTCTTTCTCTTCCTGCTAGTTTGATTTTCCATGGAATATGTTTAATTTCACTTGTTTAATGATTCTTTCAACGGATAAAAGTCTTCATAACTTGAATCCTCTAGTTAAGAATTTGGAAGGCTATATAAACTCAAGAACCTTTCATTCATTTACAAATATAATTTATGCATTTTGATAGATTCAATAGGCTTATGAAGCTCTCCTGTATTAACCACACAAAATTCAATACTTCTTTCTGTGTCTTTAATGTTTAATTTAAACTAGAATCTTCATTACCGTTCTATAGTTTTGTTTTGTTTCGGTTTATTTCTATATCTAGTTTGTACTGTAGTTAATTCCTTTTTTTTTTTCCAACTGGATAGTCTCTTCTAACTATTTGGATAGCCATGGAAGAAAACATTTATGATCATTCTGTTGGAATACATCATGCTAAATGCCAATTACATCACAAAAATTATAGCACAACATATTCTACAATTTACAGCGGAAGACTCAATAAATACCTCTCGCCATAGCTTTTCTTTGATCAGGAGGAGTTCACGAACACTGAGAGAATGAGACTGCAAAAGAATTGAAGACATGATATGATTGTCAGGTCTCTTTCTGACTGGCTGTGGGGCACAGCGATGGCAACTGGGTTAAGAGCCGTCGCCAGTCAGGGAACCTCAAATGAGCAGATAGGTTTTTCATTGTACGCTCAATTCAGACGGCTATCAACTTAATTGTGTGTTTTCCACCATCAGAAAAACCACATTAATAACCAATAACCCTAATCATGAATTGGGCCTAAATCTGACTAACGGGCCACACTCTGAATATTTTAATTAATTACCTAATTAATAACTAATAATAATTATAATATATATTAAAATATCTAACATTCTCCCACTTAGCCCGTAACTAACGTCAGTTGCCCTATTCAGATTAATTAAGGCTATGCTGCAAGAATCATGGTGATAAGTCCCCTTAAGTCGAGTATTATCTTCCATGTATTATATAGCAACACCTTTACTTAATGGGTTAAAACTTTATGAATAAACCTTAAATGTTTATTCGGTTCCTTCTTGAATGTTTGTCAATCTCGATAACTAGGTACCAATATGAGACAACAAACTTCAACTTGAATTTCATCATTTATCAATACCTTATTTAGATCACTCAATGTGATCCAAGTCACAAATAAGGTATTTGATCCTTCAATGTCTCTAAATGCATGCAGTTCATTTAAGGATCTATACTTTATGTGTTTATGACCTATTGACTTTATGGTCACACAACACCCTTAATGGGTTTAAATTAATTTAAAACCACATGATGAAATTCTTTAACCGGCAACTTATAACTTGCCTCCAAGAATGACTAGATTAAGCAATTCATGATGGAACTAAGCAATCAGTGACTACTTAGCAATCTTATACTCCTCCATAATGCAATTTGTTCAGTAAACGTAAAAATACATCATAATGTTAACCATTTTATGGCTAACACATCATACTAAACTAAACAAATCAAATCTAATCATTCTCCTATATGTAGAGCATGAAACTTAATGTACATTTTAAAATGTACTTCATGACCTGCAGCTTTTCAATTATTATTCAAGCAATAATATGCTTGATAATCCTCCTAAAAGTCCCTTGCAATGGCATTGCTCGTTTGTATGCACATTCAAGCAAGCCTGCACCTAAGAGACCAAATTAGAAGGAACGGAATATAATGATATTAGAAACATATAGACAATTAAATCATATTCTCATAATAGATATTAAATACAACAACCACCATCTATCTATAAATGTTCAAATACATGTGATCATAGGTTTCTTATGACATTCCCAAGTGTTTTGAGAACAGTTTCCTTATGTATTCCAAAAGAATACTACACTTACCTTAGTCCTACCACAAATTTGAACAATGATGATTTTGTTATATATAACACCTTATGTCAAAATTCACAAGCAATGAGTGAATCATCATTTTGTTCAATATAGATGATTCAACTCCCACTAATCTAATGATATAAATAGTACTATGATGCTTTTAGCATTATCATATATGTGATTGCATCATAACACATTATTTACCACTAATGTGAAAATGCATGTGAGGACGATTTCTCGATTTTGCTAACTAAATTCTCCTCATAGTTTATGTGACCTTTCTTGTAGTTCACACACATCTCTCCTTATTACTATAATGGAAATATGCTAATGGAATTTAGGGTCACTTTAATTGTTTATGCTCTAATCAGATTACTTGAAATACATGATGTATAGTTGGTAGCAATTGCCAAATTTAAATTGTCATTTGGTCTTATCCCAATCTGCTAACAGATTAAAGTTGTATAATAAGAGCATCATCTATCAATTTAGAATATCCCTTGCTTGTTTTGGGATATTTTTCGTAATAATTGATAGAGTCCTTAATGTTGATACTTCTTATTTCAAGCTTGACCAATTGAGAATTTCAGAACTTCATTATATTTCACATCTAACTCAAGGAGAAGAGTATCATGTAAAACCAATGTTCCATCATGATTGGAGGTTACAATCCGTTATGTATAATCATCCTGAATGAGTTTGACCACTCCCACTAATCATACAATTTCTTAATAATTTGGCATTCCAAAATTACTACACAACTTCTAAAATGGAAAGGATAGCTTAATCCCAAGATCTCTTTGCATCTTTACCAAAATATGTAGTCTTAATCTTTAGGATATTTTCCATTCACACCCTTACATTTATAAGACAATTCTATATAAACTGAGCTTCCAACTTTCAGAATTTTAAAAGGGTTTAAACATGATTTTGTTGGAAACTCATCTAAGATATAAAGTTGTCTTGAGTGTATTCTTTAAGAGGAAAACATATAGGCTAAATTACTATTCTTAACCATGTACCCATCATGTCATTCATCTCTTCTAATTGACTTCAATATATTAATCTGTTTACCAGATTAAATTACCCACTTCTACTTTATATTCTCCAAAAAAATGTCAAATGACACTACTTAATTATAAAGCAAAAGATGTTCAAGTATTTGAAGAGTAAACTAAATCAGGATGAACTACTTCATCTGTTAGAACAAAACCAATGGCAAGTGTATATCCACTACTGCCTCCAATGAAGCCACTAATCATAGACAGATTAAACTTGATATGTCTATTGCTTTATGGCTTTAGGGTTGGTAGCTTGATGTCCCTTATTTAAAATCTCATGCTTTTCTAAAAGGGAGCAAGACTTATATAAACACATTTACAATGAATACTTATTATCCATGCATGTATTCATGAAAATGAGTAATAAATCATGAGATAATAAACAAAGGATCTATTCCATCAAGATTAATGGAGACATCTTACCCTATGATGGAGAATCACTTAATAGTCAACAAAACAATGCAATAACATTTATGAGAATTTTTAAATGTGTCCATCAGCCTATCAACAACCATTGACTTTACTCCATTCTTTATGTACTTTTAATAACTAGCTTTTAACTGAGATTATTTTATTGAGACAATAATGTTATCTCATTTCTCATGCTAGCATTATAAATACTAGAGCTTTTCTTAATGTCAATTTTGTCCTAATGGCAGAAGTTCTTCTTATAGGCTTAATTGTCTCTAATAAATTATATCAAACTAAATAATTGAACATATAACAATCATGCTGCAAAGTCAAAATCAAATCATGCTTACAAAATTACTATAAGAGGCAAGCAACCATCGCATATAGGTGTATGTTTACCAATGTAAATCATACAATTATAAATTTGTATAACTAAAGTCTGCCTGTGGGCAAAGACATTATCATAGCATGAATTTATCTCAAATTGGTGAAACTGGAATGTATTTATATCCCCTAATACCTGTGGGCTACTTAGAGAATATAATGTTATTTCATTTCACCCTAATTAAAACTATGATTATAGTTATCTACCTGTGGGTAAAGATTAATTATAACCATACATTTAATTACAATTGATGTCTTTAAATCTTTGAGTGATGTATTTTATTCATTAGAGCAAAATAGAGTGTATGTGCCTAGTGAGGATGCTGTGGCTACTCCTCGATTCTACATACTCATCACAAAGACATCACATCATTGTGTATACAGATTGTACATATGAACATAATTTGATATGGTAAAACCTTATGTGATGATTACTTATGCATACAATATGTGCATAAGGATGCTGTAGCTATTCCTTAAACAAAATATGTATACTAATCACTAATATCAAATATATACAATTTAAATATCATATATGTATACACAATGTCAATGGGAATCCTAATTAATTAATTTAATCAACTTCTAAAGATTAATATTTTAAATCCATATATAATTATTTATGCATGTTGTAAGAGGGCGCTGTAGCTACCACTCTAGCATGCAAGTTAATCATAAATATTAATCATGTGCACTTAAATTCTGTATATGCACAACTTTATGGAGGATTTAACCAATTAATTTAATCAACATAAGTGACTAAATACAATCCTCCCACTTTGATTAAATTAATATTACCCATTAAATAGAGTTGATATTTTAAAACATAAAAGTGATTATCTATACATACAACAGAGGATGCTATGGCTAAGCCTCTAGATGCATGTTAATCACAAATACCAACCTTGTGCATTTAAATTCCAAATATGCATAAATCTTTTAATGAGAATTTATTTAATAGATTGATTTAATCAACAAAATGTGACTAAATAATCAAGAAAAAATAAATTCTCCCACTATTTTGTGCATCTAAATTAAATCTAATATATGCACTTCTTGATGGAGGGATTAATCAATTTAATAAATACAGTAAATAATTAATTAAATCGCTCCCACTGTTTTATGTAATCAAAATTGTTTAAATAATTAATTTTGTCACCCTTCAACTCAAATTTCAATTTTTGCAAAATTTTTGAATTGTTAAATAATTGTCTAAAGCTATTTTCAAAATGTTAGACAATTAATTAACTATGAAAACAATTTTACAAATTTTTCAGTATGTGAAAATGCCAAAATTAACCACTGTCACTAATTTAAACAATTTAAAAGGCATTAATTAGAAAAATACATAAAACAGAAAAGCATTTAATTAAACAGTAAAGAAATGGTTGAAAAAGACCCAAAAATGTTTTCTGGAATTTCAAAAACCATAGCCCAGAAGAACAAAAACGCATAAGCCCAATAATTCGTTTCTGGTTATCTTTAAATTAATGGTCCAGAAGCAACAAAAACGTGATAGGGCCCAAAACGTCACTGTGCAATTAAAAGGAATTTTTTTTTTATTTTTATTTTGTTAGGCCCAGTTCTCGTTATGCATAAAAAAAAAATTATACAGAAGCCCATACAATTTGGCCCAGTCGAACATCAGCGAGGGGGGAAAAATATAGAAAGCCCAAAACGCGTCAGCCCAGTTTGCGCGTCCGGCCCGCCCACTGGGTAAGTGAAACGCAGCATTTCACTTGGGCCAAACGGCGCCATTTTGCGCGAGGGGGGAAGGCCGTCCGGATGAGTCGAAACGACGACGTTTTGGCTAATGCCAAAACGACGTCGTGCGTGTCTCCTTCCCCACCCGAATCGCTGTAGCCCTACCCGACCCTACCCGAGTGCAACCCGAAACGGGTGCCGCGACCCGCGACCTCAGGCGATCCATTCCGGCAATCGGAGGGCTCAAAACGGCGGCCTCACGGTGGTTTCATTGTCGGATCTTGCCAGAAAATCCAATAAAATGCATCGAAACACAAAACTATCCCATAAAACAGCGATTAAACACAAAGATCTCGATCAAAATATTATGCTCAGATTCGAAAACCAAAAACAGAGATTCTGACGGTGCTCACGGTGATGCTCACAGAAAATCAATCGAAACAAATATATATCGCATAACAACAAAATCACAGATCATAACTTTAAAACAAAAACATGCTCAGATCAGAAAATGAGAACCGGAGGTTCCGACGGCGAATACAAAAATCACAGTAACAGAGAACGTTAGCTAATGAAAAACTAGAGAAGAATTCATAACAAGCTTCTGGGTTCCTTTGAAATCGCGATGAAGGAGTATTGGTATTCAATAAAAAAGTTTCTCACGTTCTCTCTTGCCAAACAGATTTAACACATCAAAATTCGAAACCAATATTTCGAAATTCAACAAAAACCCAAAATTGAAAAGAATAATTTCTAAAACCCAGATTTAATCATAAAGACAGAGAAGATCCTTCGAAAGCCAGATGAAGGCAATATTTGATTTAATAAATTGTGATCTCCGATTTCAGATATGGAAACCGTGTAGAAATTACTACGGTAGACTCAATAAAATTCCATATTTGAAACATCCCCGATCAAAGAAAAAGAGGTAGAGAATCAGAGAACCTGGCTCTGATACCACATGTTGGAATACATCATGCTAAATGCCAATTACATCACAAAAATTATAGCACAACATATTTTACAATTTACAGCGGAAGACTCAATAAATACCTCTCGCCATAGCTTTTCTTTGATCAGGAGGAGTTCACGAACACTGAGAGAATGATACTGCAAAAGAATTGAAGACAGGATATGATTGTCAGGTCTCTTTCTGACTGGCTGTGGGGCACAGCGATGGCAACTGGGTTAAGAGCCGTTGCCAGTCAGGGAACCTCAGATGAGCAGATAGGTTTTTCCTTGTACGCTCAATTCAGACGGCTATCAACTTAATTGTATGTTTTCCACCATCAGAAAAACCACATTAATAACCAATAACCCTAATCATGAATTGGGCCTAAATCTGACTAACGGCCCACACTCTGGATATTTTAATTAATTACCTAATTAATAACTAATAATAATTATAATATATATTAAAATATCTAACACATTCTTCAACAGAAAAAACACAGACTGTTTTTTCAATATCGAAAGAGGAAGATGGGAGTGAATTTCTGGTGAGAATGTTGAATAAGAAAATGGCTAGAGATATTGAATTCATTTTAGGGGAGCTGCTGGATCACTTAAATGATTTAATGATCGACCATTTTAGAAAATGTGTTATTGAAAAGATTTTTGACATACTCAATGAGGTTCAGTTAACCGTCCTTTTTTAATTGAAAACTTTTGATCAACTCAAGTTTCAGATTGTATGTGAAAACATTATCTTGTATGCTATTTCTTTTCGATTCATCACATGAAATTACGTAAACTTCTTATTTATGGTAAAAAAAAATTACATTACATGTCTCACACTTAGGGTCTGTTTGGTGTAAGGGATTTTGAGGGGAGGGGAGGGGAAAGAAAATTTTTATGAGTTGAATTTTAAAATATTGAAGAAGTGGGGTAATAAAATTTTAATAAAGAGAATAGATAAAATAAAAGAATAATAAAAATTAATTAAAAATTTTTAACCCCACTTCTCTAATTTTTTTAAATTCAACTCAAAAAAATTTTCCCTCCCCTCCCCTCCCCTCATACCAAACAAACCCTTAAACAAATAACTAGTGTAAGTGTTAAGTAGTTACACCTTAATTTTAACATAAAGTTCATATGTCTTTATTGTATAATTGTAATATTAGTTTGAATGTTAGTTAAGGTAGTTAGAGGAAATAGCCGATATTAGAATCATTAAGCGCTAAGCGTCTAATTACCACAAATAGGCCACCCCTGTTATGTTTCTCAGATTATGAATGATATTGGTGTTATACAGAATTTCCTTTTGTCTCACTGTTTCTCCCTTTATTCTCTCTGACTCTTTGGGCCTGTTTGATTTCCTGTTCTCAGAATAGTTTTTTTGTTAAAAACAAAAACAAAAACCCTATTTGATAATTTATTTTGGCCCAACTGTTTTAAAAAACAAAAAACAACAACTTATTTTTCAAAACAGAAAATAGAAAACAACTTTAACATGTTTTCTAAAATTGTTTTCTTATTCCCTGTTCTCAAAAATGAAAAATCCAAGGCCCCGATTCCCGAACCCCATTTTTTCTCGATCGCCTTTTTTTCTCTCGACGGTTTGCCTTTTCTTCCTCGGCGGCCATGACCATGAGATCACCTTGAGCAGTGACTGCCGAAGCTCACCCTCCCCTCATCTTCCGCTCGGTGTCCGCTGGGTCTAGCCTCTCCTTCGCTGGCTTCAAGCTCACCCTCCCCTCACCCTCCGCTCGATTGTCGCTGGCTCAAGTCTTTCCTCAGTCCCCAATCAATGAGTCCGTTTTGTTCTTGTGCAATTTTGGTTGGTTCCGTTTTGTTCTTATGTGATTTTGGTTGGTTTCTTTGAAACGTTTTAGGTAGCCTAAATGAAAATCGTTTGAGGGATAAGCTGCTTTTTTTTCATTTTGGCGATCTGAAGCCTCGGCCGACAGCTCATCACCGCTATCTTCATTCGCCAGCCATCTTTATTGCAGATCTGGGGATCAGTTCGGTGCAAGTTTGGCTTCTAGCATCGTTAAAGTGAGTTGGTGAGATTCTTACCCACTCCCTCTAACAGATTACTTCTTCTATTTTATTCTTTATTCAGAGTTACTAATCAGTACCTTAACATATACATTATTAAAACGGAATCAGATATCTGGGAGGTAATTGGTAACTACTTGTAGAGGATTTAGTGTGCTCAAAAGACTCTACAATTACCCATTTATATGAACTGTGATGCTTATGAGCTAGTGGCTGCAGTTGAAATTTTATTACACATTTGTATGCTTATAATCAATTTTTGCTAAAAGCTAAGCCCATATTTTTATGTAATATTTCATAATTAATTTGGGATTTTAATGTATTTTCTGGGACATTATTGCATTATTAAGCATTAATTTTGGTTAGGGACAATTATTTTGAATTAATGGGAATTAGGGGCAAAAATGGTCAAAATTCATTAATTATTATTTTTTTTATATTGTCTCTTGAACTTTTGATGCTACCTTACAAGGAATGAAAAACCGGACCGGGCAATGAACCGGTCACAGCATAGGTTCAAGGGTTAATGGGTCAACCGGGGTTTAACCGGTAGTTGAACCGGTTATAACCGGTCATATTAAAATATTATAATTTATTAGTAATAATATATATTAATATATTTTTAAACTTCTATAGATAAAAATAAAGATTTTTAGAAAAAAAAAATGTTTAAAATCTATTAGTATTAGTTATAATACCTATACTTATGTAAAGATATCTCATTTCCTATAATTATTATATCTTTTTAAATAATTTTTTTCATTATTTTCTTCATTTTTTTAGATTTGTTCTTTCTTTATCTATTTTTCTCTTCATTTTAGTCTTCAACTTTCCATTTTGCCCTCAAAAAACACAAAATAAAATTTTGAAAAATTTAAAAAAAAAAGGAAGAAACCGGGTCAACCGGTTGGACCGCCGGTTCTGACCAGTTTACTGATCAAACCGGACCGGACTAATGACCGGTTCCCGGTTCAACCGGTCGAACCGGCCAATCCGGTCCGGTCCGATTTTTTGTACTCTGCTACCTTATGCTTAATTTTGTATTGTAGGTATTAAAGAAGAAAATTAATGATCTTGGAGCTTCAAATTAATTATTTTGGGTGATTTGGGCCAAGAGAAAAAAAAGGCCTATGTCAGTTTTCTATTTAATGGGCTTTTAAAAGAAAAGAAACAAAAACAATAACAGGCCTAAAAGCTAAGCCCATATCTGACCCAAAAAGGGAAAAAAGAGAAAAGAAGGACCTGAATCAGCCCAAGGCCCGACTGGAGACAGATTAAAAAATAATAATAATAATAACGTTAAGCCCAAAGGAAACAGGGACCCGAGACGGAGCAAGCTGAGAGTGAGAATTATCAGAGTCGAACAGCGCCGCACACGAGAAGAGCTTGGGAGGACATCATCGGATCTTCGACCACCTTCATCCTCTTCCTTCTTTCATCTTTTCTTGTCGCCGGCGGCCTTCCTCCTCCTCACCATTGCCACCGGCGACCACCTTGAACCAGAAGAGACACAGAGCTGAGAACGGACATAGAACATAATAGGGGAGGAGACGAGAAACCATCGTCACTGTCAGTTACCTCCACCATCAGCTCCAATTTCTCATTTCTGACCTCCACAGACATCATCGGACCACCTTCTTCCTTCCCTCCGTTCAACAGACCCGACATGGAGAGATGTGAAGAAACAGAGTCGGGAGCTAAGACATGTAGGCTGTAAGGGAGAGCTGAACCAAGAGAGACAATGCTACAGAATTATGATATAACCACTCCAATGGATGTCCCAATTTTAAAATTGGGTGATTAAAAAGGAAGGCAGTGGCATTTTTGTAATTATGTGCACGTAGAGAAGCCTTTAGACGTCCCAAATTTAAATTTGGGATCCCTAAAGTAGAGTTTAGACGTCCCAAATTTTATTTGGGACGCCTAAAGATTTTCACTAGCGCCAAAAAAGTACATTAAAAAAATTTAACTTACTTTAGACGTCCCAAATGGGATTTGGGAAGCCTAAAGTAAGACTTTAGGAGTCCCAAATTTTTTTGGGACTTCTAAAGTCATGTCTGAAATTCTGACATGCGTGAGACTTTTCTTCCCTTTTCTTCATTCCCATGTCAGAAACTCATATCTCCTTTTCCATCTTTCCCATCCCCCATCACTTCTCTTCCCTTTTTTCTGCATTTCCTTTTTTTCTTTCATTCCCGTGACTTCGTCTTCTCTATCTATACCATGGGTATACTTTTTCATTATTTTCTTTTCTTCATTACATTTCGTCTTCCTCTCTTCCTTTTCTTCATTCCCTTTTCCTCCACCTCCTTCCATTCTCATAGCATATTCTTTGCTCTCACCCTCCGGCGTACGCCTCCTCCACCTTTTTTGCCCCCTCCACCCTCCAGCGTAGACCTCCCACTTTCATCGTTGCTTTCAGCCTCCGGCGTACCTCTCCTCTCCATTGTGCATACACAACTCCTCCAACGTCTTCTCTCCACCTTGGAAGCACATAGATACAATTGGCTGCCCTCTCCCCTACTTTCATCAAGTTTGTTTTTTTAAAATATAAATTTACATGAAGAATTAAGTTAAACTTGCAATGTGAAATTATTATAATGCTTTCAATTTATTTACATGATTCTAGTTATTAGAGTGTTTTTCCCTTAATTTTTGTTGTTGATAGAATCATAAACTAGTTGTTAGTAGTTATGCAATACTAATAATGTTTTTATTTTATACGTTTAGAGCTTAGAAATAGAGGGAAATACATATGTATATTTATTTTGATGAAATGAACAACAATTAGTTTGTAGTTGTGTGGTGACAAACATTTTAACGCTTTCTGGTTGTTGTTATACATATATAATATTAGGTTGTATGAGTTGTTGTTATTATACATATATATATATATATATAGTAAAAAGATTGCAGTGCTAGATGTCTTTACCATTTTGTAAGGGATATTTTGTGGTTTATGAATGCATCTTCAATTCTATTTCTGCAATTTTAATTTGCTGGGTAATGAAGAATATAAATAATAATTTTTAAAAAAATAAAACTTTTTAATGTCCCAAATTAAGAATTTTGTAAGGGACATTTTGGTTTATTAATCCTTTGCTTCTTGGTGATGATGATTTGTGCTTGAGATTAATGGACTACAAAGGGGAGTTTTGCTATCATTCCATTAGTCTAGGATTATATATTTGGATTGCATAGTTTTAGGAACTTTTATATATGTGATTCTGGAACTGAGATTGATGTTAATTGTCTTTGTGGGTTTGATATCTGTAGTTGAAATTGGATTTTGTAGTGGGAACATTATATATGTTTGAATCTCTTTGTGGTTGCAATGAGATTATGTTAATTAGCGTGTTATTGTCTAGTTAATGTGGTTGATTTGTATCCTTGAAGGGCTGTTTAGCACTCAAATTCAAGAAGACTCATGTTGCATTATTCAAATTTTAATTGCACATTAAGTGGTTTTAAACAATATCTTAAGAGGTAGCAGTTAGCTATGTTTGTAGGAGCTACTATTAATTGGGAATATTGGACTCAAGTGTTATCTTGAGGTTGTTCTTAAGACTTAATGAATTCTTAACTCCCATAATCTTTTTGAGTAAGGATTGTCATTTCTTCATTACCAAGAGCATTCTTTATTGATATTTTCCACTCCATACCATTCCATTCAATCTTATCCATCCTATTTTTATAAGAAAAATACCAAAAACAATAGTTTAGCATTTAATTAATTTGCATCTTTCTTTTAGTTATTAATTTAAAAATCCAAAAATCGTTTTCCTTTGTTTTTATTGCATTCATATGATAATTAGATTACTTAGGTAGTTCAATAAAAGGCTCATCAAGTGAGACGACCCAAGTATTGCATTGTACTATAATTCTTGGATTAAAAATATTTTGCATTTGACCCCAAGGCGTAAAGACACAGTCAAATCAATGGCGCCGTTGCCGGGGAGCTAAGTAATTGGCTCTCTAGGTAATCTAATTATCAAATTCACTTTTGACAAAGGGGTTTCTCGGATTGAGCTTGTTAGTTTTGCATTTTTTTTCTTTTCATTTTTCACTGCATATAGTTTAGGATTTATGTATTTAGGTAGTTTGCATAGCATTCATTGCATTGTTTTTCTTTTCGTTTTTGCATTTAGATTGCATTCATTGCATTCTAGATTTGATTTGACTTGGTAGCTTCTGTGTGGTGTTATTGCATTCAATTTCATATGATTTTGAGCTCATTTGTTTGAATTCACCATGTCTCCAAGTTGATTCATAGCACACTTGCATATTTTGTCATTTTGAAATTCTTTTTCCCCCTTTTCACTTGTATTTGTATTCTCTTAGGTTCTTTTTCTTAGTTTTCATAATTTATAGTTAGATAGTCTTCTTATGATTCATTGGGATTGTATTGTGATTGAATTTTCATGGCTTGGTTTAATGGTAATCAAGGTTTATCCGTTCAATCTTACTCTTCTGTAGCAGATTTGACTGAAAGGAAAGAGTCCATCTCTGAAAGCATCCATGCTATTCAACAAACATTGCAGTTTCTTCAAGCCAATTTGGGATGTCAAGATAGTCCAATTGGTGAAGAATGTCATGGTCTATTCCACCCTCTACAACATGAACCCTACCAACAACCTTCATTCCAATCCCATTGCCCACCCCGCCCACCCTATAGATCATACTACGATCCATCTCCGCTACCATATAACCCATATTACGAGCCACATTCTAATCCTCCATCATATAACTGCATGCCATATCATGACCCTTCTCCTTCATTCCATTCCACTTTTCAACTATGCCATCCACCTCATGAGTCTCTATACCCACCATTTCAACCATCTTATGGACCTCATTCTCAACCATATGTGCCTCTCCAAGAACCTTCTATTGGTGGAGTTATTGGAGAATTCCAAAAACCAATGACTCGTACTATAAATGAGGAGCGGTCACACAAGGACATTGAGCGTCTCACTCAACCATCACTAGAAGCGGAGCAATGAAAGAAAGACATTGAGCAGTTTGAGCAAAATATGAAGTTGCTTTCACAAAAGACTTCTAAGTGCAACACTCCACAAGAGACTCTTCCTCCATTGCCTACATGTAATCCACCTATTCAAGTTAAGAAAGTAAAAAATGTGCCATTTCAACTTCCAGATGAGTCTTTCTTTCCTATAGAGGAGGAACAAGAAGTCCAAGCTCAAGAGTCACATGCCACTTCACAAGTGGAAGATTTCAGACCTCTGTTGCCTATTCCTACACAAGTACAAGAAGTGAAATAAGTACAAAAGAACATTGCAGAGTCTCCCCTACCATCTGGTAATGATCTTATCCTTGTAGAAATAGACTCTCCCACTATTTTAACTAATTAAGCACTTCATGATTTGAGTGATGATAAGGTGGATGAGGAAATCATTGTTGAATCCCCTCAAATGTTTGAAAATGTAATTGCTCAACCTCTTAGTTCAAGTAGTAGTGATTCAATTGTAGTTGTTGATGACCCTGCTCCTACTTCTTTGTGTGATACTTTAACTATTGAAAATGCTTTTTTTCATAGTACTAGAGATGATTGTGATCAATTGAATGATATATTTTCATGTTCTTATGCGAAAGATCAAATATGTGTAGATTGTTATCATGACAAACGCCACTTGCTTGTTGAGTTTCAAAAGAAAGCATTTAATGAAGTGGTTAATTCTACCATTGATCTTGATACACCTCCTAGTACTGTTGATGATTCTAAGCATGATAATTGTAAAATTGTTGAATTTTGTGTAGATGCCAATGTGGTTGTTGTGAATGAGAAAGACCATAGCCTAGAAAAAGATCTTTCTTTTGATTCCAATGAATTGCTTGATAGTATCATAAGGGAAGATTCAACTGTTTTGATTGATAATATTACAAATGAAAATGATTCTTTCCATATTATTCTTTCTTGTGATTTGCCACCCGATATAGAAAAAGAAAAAGATTCTTTTGAAACTTTGAAAGTTTTAGGCGGTAATGATTTGAAAAATTCTCCTCCTTCTTCCACTCTTTTCCCTTCCATCTCTTGTGATTGCAATGATGATGTGGTGTGCCCCAACACTAAGTTGGATTCCGCACCTTCCACTTTGCAAACACAAGAGAATTTAACTGCTTGTTTACCTCCTACTGACAGGAGTACTGTTGATTTCCTTGGATGTGATAGTTACTTGGAGAATTTGGAACTTAACATGCCTTTACTTCACTTGAAATCTCTCCATGCTTCTATTTTTGGATGGAATACTTCTCTTTGCTTGTCAACTGTGCAGGCACATTCTTGGAAAGTTATCGGAGGAGCCAACATCCACTATACATCCTTGAACCTCTTCCAATTGATCCTGAGCCAACATACTATCTTGGCTAATTCTATGTAAGATATCTACCATAATGAAGTAGTTGCTTTCTATCTTGATAAGTTGATTTGAGATTTTATTTGATTGTATTCTGTTATATGTACCCTGAATAATAGATACTTGAATATCAGAATGTGTTATCAGAATGTGTTATCTCATTCTTTTATAGCTATGTGGTGAAGTAACTAAGAGTAATAAAATATCATAGTTCAGCTTAGAATCTCAAGCAGGTGTTCTAATTCTTATCCCTTGGATTTGCATGACTCTTGTCTGTCCATCAAGTCTGGTGTATGTCATAAGTTAACCTTAGTGTGCGTATTTATGATTACATTTAACTAGAATTAAAGATCTTGATATTTTCCTAAGCTTCTGAATTAGGTTGCTGTCAAGTACCATTGCTTGTGCCATTGTACTATATGTTGTCCTACCTCTATTTGCACTAAAAACTAGGTTCTATATTTAGGGCCAAAGGAGTAAGTCTTATTTCTCTTCATTGGGTTGTTTCCCTCACATATAACTAAGATTTTTATGAGTTTGTGTCCATGAATTATTCGAATCTTGGTTCATTTAAGCAGAAAAATATATTATTGGTGTATACTTGGTTTTTATTCCACAAAAAAATTTGAGTAGAATGGTCTGTGGCTTAGATTTGCTATAAAATGTAGCTGTGGTATGCAACTGAAGTATGAGGATGATGGTTAGAGGCTTGACCTTTTGATATTTGTGGTGTATTTGATCCCATAATTTCAAACCATGTTGATTGCAGCCCATTTCATTAAAGTTAGTGGTAAAAAAATTCATCATGGAACACTTAAGAATTTATATTGATTGAATTGGATTTTTTGTTTGGTCTCTGGTTCTCACTTGTCAATTGTGGGTCTTTGTGTGAGAGATATGTTGTACTAAGTTAGATAGAATGATGTGCCATAGGGTTGCCCTTCGGGTGAGTTGATATGTTTTTGTTTAACTATCTATTTAGGGACTTCTTCCTTGTGACCAATTTTGAAGTGTTTAAGATGGTATATGGTAGTTGCTTTCTATCTGTTATTCAGGGTACATATAATGAAGTCATGCTGTTCTATTTCTTTAGTTTGTTGTTCCTTCAAAGCCCCAAATAAGCATGCACGATGGATGTAGATGGTAACTCATCAAGTATTGAAATGGACAGCCTTGTGATCACACACTGTGATTCTGTGAGAAGAATTTGTAGAGAAGATGGATAGCTAGAAGAAAGGGAGGGAGATACGAGAGATGCTCTAAAAACAGAGGAATTGTAGGGGCCACTGGGGAGTTAGTGAGGTTGATGAGAAGTAACAATTTATTACCGTTACATTTTTGCCCTTCTTATTTCAACATTTAATTATATGATACTGGTCAACCTACAAGTGGTTTTAATTATTTGTGTTTCTATAGTCTTGACCAAAGGAAGATATTTGTTTATATATAGAACATGTACAGCTATGTTGTAGCAAAATTTGGGTTAAAACTCACTTGGGGTATGCATTTTGTCTGATATGACATAAGTTTGAAGTGTTCTTTTCTTTTGTCCATTTTAGATGGCATCCGGTGAAAAGGTAGAACAATTAGAACAATCAATTTGGCCAAAGCATTTGTTGAGACATCTAATTAAGGCAAGGGCAGAAGCTCAACTTGCTAAGGCCGAGAGGTGGAGGTCAAGGAGCGAAGCTAGTGTTGGAAGCCCAGCATCTAATAGTTATTCCGTTTCTGCATGTGCTGCTATTCTAAATGAGATGGATTTCTCTGACGATATTTATGTCAAGGCAATGAAGCAATTTAAGGAACCTATCAATAGGGAGTTGTT